>OZ030013.1:96671457-96858957 GCA_964023405.1 Apodemus agrarius | reverse complement strand
TAGGGTTTTATTACTGTGAAGAGACTCCATGAGCAAGACAACTCTTATAAAGGACAACATTTAATTGCTGCTGGCTTACAGTTTCAGAAGTTCAGACCATTATCACCATGGTCACTGGGTCTTGAAGCAACCCCCTTCTCAATGCTGAGCAGATATGATTAATGTGACTACATTAATCTCACTGACAGGCATCTTAACCCTTACTGAGGAAAAAACAACCAGTCAACAACAGCAACTTTCTTGGTCCTCCAAGAGACACTTCTCTAATTACTCTTACTTTAATTTCTGTTGTTCCTGGAGATACATGGGGACCCAGCTGCCCTCACATGTCCCCTGGGTAAAGGGGTCTCATTCCTCTGGAAAGGGTTCTCAGTCCCTCCCTGTTGTGAAAGACCTACAATCTCTATACCTGTTATGTTTCCTTAGTGCCTGATGCTCAGAAAGTACACAGGCACATTTTTTTTACCATGTACTATATACTGCTCTTACATGACTTCGATACTTATGACAGAGAAAGCTAAATAAACTGTAGGGACCAATGCAAATTAAAATGTTCAAAAAGCAAGAAAAAGGTAACAATTAAAAAGGGAAGGTTTTTTTCCTTTGCAATAGCATATTACCAAACATAACAAGAGTAATAATGATTCATCAATAAGTAACAACAAAACCTACACATTGCAAAATTATCACCTGGGTGTTAGGAAAGATTTCTCAGTGGTTCTAAGCATTCACTACTATTACAAAGGATCAGAGTTCAATTCTTAGCACCCACCTCAGGCAGCTCACAAACACTCGTAACCCCAGGTCCAGGGATTCAATGCTCTCTTTTAGCCACTGACAAGTAACATGCACACATAATAAAAATAAAGTAAATATATTTTTAGAAAATTGCCACAGACCAAACCTCAGCTGGGAATTGTAGTCTCAGGAAAACCAGGGTTCTTTTGGCCCAGGAAGATACAGATTCGGGGAATGACACACAGACACAAAATGCAGAGGTGATTTAGGATCTGAGTGTATTTTTTACCTCTCAAACAGGAGTTTTAAGCATGAAGGATTGACATTTACATATCAAAAGATGTATCCAGCAAAGCAGGCAGAAGGAACAATTAGCATTACCATTTGGCACAAGGAAATGTAAAATCAACCAGGTATAACAAATTTAGAAGCTCAAACACAGATAACATCAGTCTTCCTGATATTAACTTTTAAAGAGACTTCAAAGGACGTTTTGTCAGACCCCCTGAGTCTAAATGAGTCTCCATGAGTAAACTCTACCTGACACCTGGCTTTTGTCTGTAAAAACCTGAGGTTCCCTTTAAATCTATAATAATTTTGTATGGAGTAGACAGGCCAAATTTTAATGCATTCATAAATTCTACATAGCCTTATTAACCTTTCATAAGTTTGAACTGCATTTTGAACCACACCTTGATAAATCTGTCAAGAATGTTGTTTTGGCTAAAAGCTCCCGAGGTGGGGTCTGCAAGACAAAAGCAGTTCCTCACAAGCTTCCATCAAAGAAGCTCTGAGCTTTGCACTAACTCAAATGTAAATTTAACCTGCCTAACACCCACCTGTCCAGCAAGGACATAGTATGAGATTTCTCAAATGTAAATATCTTCTAATCTGAGCCTTTTGTCTAAGACCAGGCCCAACACCCATGAGTCCTGCAAGGACTTTGTATGAGGGTCAAATAACAAAAGGAACTTGTACTTTTAGGATTTCCGGAAAAATTCTGCTCATTATTTCATATTTCCATGAGATCTCCTTTTTAATCTTGGGAGGTAAATGTGACTAAGGCAAAGTGTTGCAGTTCTAAGAACAGAGGTTTTTGGCCAGGGATTTTACTTCAAAGAATGGGTTATAACTTACTTTCTCGAATTTACTCAGTCTCGGGCTTCTAGAAAGAAGGGAAGTTTAGAAGCAAAGTAAATTGCCAAGTGAGACTTCAGCTTCTAAATAAGGGTGTTCCACGGGCTTCAGGAAGCAATTCTCCTGCCTCATTCTATTGAATTTTATCACACAGAATCTACTGAAGCTGCCGTAGCAGAAAATGGTAGAATTGCTAATGCAAATTTTCAATTAACATTTTGGTGACATAATTTTAAGCACTGTAATGAGCAACAATACTTGATTAATGTGGCATCTTGATTGATCACGTTTTCCAGGTTCTTTTTCATTTGTCAGATCATCAGAATGTATGGGTTTAGTAATTTCTTTAAGAATCAGCTTTCAAGTGTGTCATAGTTATTTCTTTTTATTTCTGTGACTTTAAAATAGTTTATTTGGGACTTACAGCTTCATATGGTGAGTCCTTGACCATCTAATGGGGAGTGCAGCAGCTGAGAGGTGGGAAGGCATGGTTGCTGGAGGTAGCTGTTGAGTCACAACCATGGGGTGAAGAGAGAGCTAACTGATAATAGCTTGGGCTTTTGAAATCTCAGAGCCTGCCTATTGTGACCCTGCTCCTCCAACAAGGCCCCACCTCTCCATCCTTCCCAAACAGTTCCACAAACTGGGGACTAAATACTCCAATATAAGCCCTTATGGCGACCATTCTCACTCAAATCACCACAAAGTGATGCAATTGAATGTAACAGCAGCTGCTTTTGGCAAGCGTACATTAGCAAATAACATTTTGAAAAGTGTTTTTCTGCTAATATTAACAAATTATTAGAATTATTAAGCATATCTTGTCAGCTATGACAGTTCCTGATAAATTATTCAAAACCATCAAATTCATCATATCTTGTATTGATAATATATTTTTAAATGTTTATTTATTTTTGATGTTGTATATGAATATTTTTCCTGCATGTGTCTGTGCATCATATATGTGCAGAGACTGAAGAGTGAGGAAGAAGTTGTTGGATTCTCTGGCACTGGAGTTACAAATAGATAGATGGTTGTGAGCAGCCATGTGTGTGCTGAGAATTGAATCCGGTCCTCTGAAACAGCAGACATATCTCCAGCTCCCAGACTAAAGAGTTATGAGAAAAAATTTAACTAAAAAGACTATTTCTGTGGCATGGTTTTGTGAGTTGTGTTATTTGAGTGCAAATTAATGTAACAACATCTGAGTGTTTCCTCCAGCATTTCCTATGACTTGAAGTCACATACAACACAAAGTAACTTCAGGATTTGCGCATAATTCGAAACACTGACCTCTGCATTCTTGTTCTAAGATGTACCATCTGTCACCAGGCAATGCCACTTTAAAATGTTTTCCTCATTGATAATTAGCTTCTCTGAAGCTTCCTATGAAGGTAGTGTCCTTTTTCATGGAATGTGACAACAGTTCATTTTCATTTCAGTTTTCAAGCCTGCAGAAAACATTGTGACATGTTTTCAATACTAGACATTTTATTCTCTTTGAAGAACTCTGAGACTCCCTGGTATGTTTTACTTCAGTGTCTAAACTGCTTCATGATTTAGTAATGAAAGTACTATTTTGAACCTAGCAAAGACTTCTTTCCCCTAAATAATTTGAATATTGAATGTTCTCCAAAGATCCGTATATTAAAGGCTTAGTTCCCAGGGCAATGCTTTGGGAATTTCTGGTAAGCTCTGGGAGGTGGAGACTAATCAAAAGTGTTCCAGTCAATTAGGATGTACCCCGGAAGAGAATCCTGACAGGCCCCTGCCCTCTTTTGCTTCCTGTCCACGAGATGTGTGGCTTTACCCTGCCATGTGCTCCCACCATGGTACCTATGCTGCCTTACTACTGGACGAAGAGAAATGGACCATCAGTGAGATCTGACATGGACTACAACTTCCAAAACTACAAGGTAGCCAAAATACATATTCTTTTCTATATAAGTTAATTGTCATGGATCCTGACAGTTTCTATTCTGGATTTTAGAGCAGGGAGTTAATATTTGTCCACTAGAATGGATTCTGGAGATTCACTGGGTAACCTTCTTCTACCAGGTCTCACCACATCTCCTCTTGTTTCCTCTACTACTGCATTCTCCATCACTGTTCCCATGACTACTGCAGCTGCCACGGCAACATCATATGGGTTCACACTTTGGATCTGATGCCTTTTCAGTGTCTCACAGTGTCCCAGATTTCCCAAGGGAAAAAAAAAACTGTAACCCAGGGCATGCTTGTAGGTGTAACTCCAAGGGTGTACAAGCTGCTGACTGGCTTGCCTACTTTAATGACAAACCTCTAATGCAAAGATGAATCTGTAAGATTTTTAAGCTGATAACATGAAAGCAGTAAACTAAGCAAGCATCATTTGTTAGATAGTTTTCAATAGTCATGAGCTAGATGAAGCAGGATTTATTTGGTTTAGGGATTTTCATCACTAATCTGTGACTCTATTGATTCTGAACCCATTATGAAGCAGAATATTGTGACAGCAGGAGAACATAGCAGTGGCAATAAACAGGAAGCTAACAGCCAAGAGCAAGTGACTACAGTCAATGTACCCCACAAGGACCCATTCACAGTGACATATTTGCTCCACTACAGCCTACTTTGTATAGTTTCCAGAGCCTTCCAGAATAGCAGCACCAGCTAGGACCAAGCATTCTGCACAGGAACCTGCAGGATGTGTAGGCCCTGATAAGGGAGCCTGACACCATGCTCATGCACAAGTCCATGAAACCAAGCCTGGTTTACAAGGGCACCTCATTTAAAAAAGGCTTAGTGATTAGTCATTCAATTGTGGACATTTGCGACAGTGTGGGTCATACTAATGATCACTTGAGATACTTGATTCAGCTGGCTGCTCGTACACAAAGGCTCATGTGACTTGTTCTCTCAGTGTGAAGCTTCACTTCTATTCACAAGCCACACACATTCCAGAAAAATACCTCAGGGTGCTCCACATCAGAAACTTAAACTGTGATAGCTCATCCGATTTGTCTCTGTCCATGTCCCTCTGACATGATCTTCTCTGCATTTTCAGACACTCTTGGTCTTTAAAAAAAATTATTTGTTTTTTGAGCATTAGTGTTTTGTCTGAATGTATATGTACCCTGGTACCTATGGACACTAGAAGAGGTCATAGGTTTTTCTGGAATGGGAGATATACACTGTTCTGAGTTGGCATATGGGCGTTAGGAATCACACTTGAATACTTTGCAAGAATAATAGTATTCTTAACTGCTGAATCATCTATCCAGCCCCTATACTCAGTCTCATGATTTTATTTTTATTCCCATATGATATATCCTGCTTATCCTTCTGTCTCCACTCCAGTCTTCCCAGTTCTTCTTCTCCCTCGCCTATAGATCCACTTCCTTTTCTGTCTCTCATTAGAAAAGAAAGGGTTTCTGAGAGATAACAAACATTACAAAATCAAATATAATAAGACAAAATCCATCATATCAAAGCTAGACAGAGCAACCCATCAGAAGGAAAAGAGCCCCAAGAGCAGGCACAAGATTCAGGATGCACTCCTTCACATATTCATGAATCTCATAAAAATATTAAGCTGAAAGCTTTATAGTGCATAGAGGACCATGTGCAAGCCTCTGTAGGCCTTGTGCTCACTGCCTCAGTCTCTGAGTTCATATATGAACCTTGCTTAGTTGATTCAAAAGAGCCTTATTCTGGCATCCTCCATCCTCTTTGGCTTTTAAAACTTTTTCCACCTCCTCTTCTGCAGGATTCCCTGAGCTCTGAGGCAAAAGATTTGATAGAGACATTGCATTTAGAGCTGGGTCTTCTAAGAACTCAGTCTCCATATAATATCTGGGCTGTGGGTCAATGTATTTGTTCCCATTTGCTGCAGAAGGGTGCTTCTCTGATGATGACTGAATAAAGCACTCACCTGTGGTTATAGCAGAATAGCATTAGGAGTCATTTTATTGATATTTATTTTTGACCATTAGTGTTGAGTTTTATACTAGGGCTCGGGGCTATTTACTCTCTGGTTCTTTGTCACTTAAACTGTGTTAGCTATGGGTTTCATCCCATAGAGTGAACCTTAAGTAAAATCAGACACTGGTTCTGTGCCCTAGCAAACCCTGCAGGAAAAGTAGATGGTAAGTCAAGGTTTGTGGCTGGTTTGGTATTTATGTTTCTCTTTTGGGAGCCTGCAGAGAACTTTTCTACACCAAAGACACTAGAACCTAAGAATGAGAGCTCTGTCTATATTCATATTCCTCCATATTCAATGAGTTGTGTGGGTGTGGCCCCCATGAATGAAGCTACTGCTGTCAGTTTGCAGAGAGCAGCCCATTGTCTTCATAATACTCTGGGTCATCTGGGGGAATTCCGTGGACTCCTTTGGCCAACAAGTCAACTGGATGTAACCTAGTCTTGGTACTATGTACCCCCATTAGAATCTCCTTCATCTATTTTAGTATATTTCCAATGCTCTAGGCTTCCTCATCATCCCTCAAATGCCCCTCAACTCTAGCTGCCTCTCCCCACATTCCCTTCCTCAGCAGTGTCTTCTCTCCCATTCCCCACCTGACCCTCCAGTTCCCATCCCCACCTGCCACCAGTCCACGCCTAAAATCTCTTCTGTTTCCTCTTCCCAGGGAGAGCCATGTGTGCCCCCTAGCCCTTCTTCTATACCTAACCTCTCTGGATCTATGGATTATATTTTGATTATCATTTATTTAGTGGATAATATCCACCTATAAGTGAACCTATAAGTGAACACATAAATATATGCGACATTTATCTGACTCTGGGTTACCTTACTCAGGATGATTTAATTTTTTTTAAGTTTTATCCATTTGCCTGCAAATTTCATAATGTAATCTTTTTTAACAGCTTAGTGATACTCCATTATGCAAAATATACTAATTTTCTTTATCCATTCTTCTGTTATGGGATCTCTAGACTGTATCCAGTTTCTGGACATTATGAATAGAGCAGCAATGGTTGGGCAAATGTCCTGTGGTAAGATGTAATATCCTTTGAATATATGCCCAAGAGTGCTATAGTTAGATCTTGAAGTAGATAGATTTCCAACTTTCTAAGGAACTGCCATATTGATTTCCATATGCCCCATACAAGTTTGCACTCCTACCAGCAATGGAGGAGTGTCCTCTTTACTCCGCACCTGCACCAGTATGAGGTGTTCCTTGTGTTATCGATTTTAGCCATTCTGAAAAGTGCAAGATGGAATCTCAGGATCATTTGATTTCCATTTCCCTGATGGCTAAAGATGTTAAACATTTAACTCTTTCTCAGCCATTTGAGATTCCTCTATCAAGAATTATCTGTTTAGATCTGCACCAATTTTTCAATTGGATTAATTTTTATATCTAGTTTCTTGAGTTATATATTTTGGATATTAGTCCTCTATCAGATAGAATTGGGGAAAATCCTTTTCTGTTCTATGGGCTTCAGCTTTGTCTGAATGATGGTATCCTTTGTCTTTGTCAAACCTTTTTAGTTTCATTAGGTCCCCATTTATTAATTGTTGATCTTAGTGCCTATACTATTGGTGTTCTGTTCAGGAAGTCTTCTCCTGTGCCAATAAGTTCAGGGCTATTCCCCAATTTCTCTTCTATCAGGTTCATTGTAATGGAGTTTATGTTGAGGTCTTTAATCCATTTGGATTTGAGTTTGTGCTGGGTAATAAATATGGATCTGTTTGCTTTCTTTTAGCATGCTGACATCCAGTAAGATAAGCACCATTACATGCTTTCTTTTCAGGTGTGCATTTCTGGCTTTTTATCCAAAACCAGGATTTAATATGTGTGTGGATTTATGTCTGGGTCTTCATCTTGATTCCATTGATCAATATGCCTGTTTTGTTTTTATGCCAATACTGTGTAGCTTTTATGACTATAGCTGTGTAGTACAACTTGAGACCAGAAATGTGGGACATCCAGCAGTTCTTTTATTTTTCAGGATTGTTTTTAGCTCTCCTTGTTTGTTTGTTTGTTTGTTTGTTTTTCCATATAAAGTTGAGAATTGTCCCTTCAGGGTCTGTAAAGAATTGTATTGGGATTTTTGATAGAGATTGCATTAAATCTCTGGATTGCTTTTGGTAGGATGGGTATTTGAGATCTGTCCATCTTCTGATATCTTCTTTAATGTCTTTCTTCAAAGAAGTTTTTATCACACAACTCTTTTACTTGCCTAGGTAGGATTACCCAAAAATATTTTGTAATATTAGAGGCTATTGCAAAAGATGTTGTTTCCCTGATTTCTTTCTCAATCCATTTGTCATTTGTATATAGGAAGTATTTGTAAGATAATTTTGTAACCAAGCACTTTGGTGAAAGTGTTTATCCACTCTAAGAGTTTCCTGGTGGAATTTTTAGGGTCATTTAATATACTATCATATCATCTACAAATAAAGATACTTTGGCTTCTTCCTTTCCTATCTGCACCCTCTTGGTCTCCTTCAGTTGGATTATTGCTCTGGCTAAGAATCAAGTACTGTATTGAATGGATATGGAGAAAGTGAACAGCCTGTCTTGTTCCTGATTTTAGTGGAATTGCCTCAAGCTTCTCTCCATTTAATTTGATGTTGGCTACCGGCTTGCTGTAAATTTGCCTTAATTGTGTTTAGGTATGTGCCTTGTATCTGTGATCTCTCCAGGAATTTTTATATGAAGAGGTGTTGGATTTTGTCAAAGTCCTTTCCTGCATCTAATAAGATAATCATGAGTTTGTTTTTTTATGGTGGATTACATTTATTGATTTTTGTATATTGAATTATCCCTGCATCTCCTCAATTAAGACTATTTGATCATGGTAGATGATCTTTATAATGTGTTCTTGGACTTGGTTTGCAAGTATTTTATTGAATATTTTCACATCTATGTCATAAGGAAATTGGTCTATAATTGTCTTTCTTTATGTGTCTTCATGTGGTTTGGGTGTCAAGGTGACTGTGGCCTCATAAATAACTTGGACAATGTTTGTTCTGTTTCCATTTTGTGGAATAATTTTAGGAGTATTGGCATTAGCTCTTCTTTGAAAGTCTGGTAGAATTCTGTGCTAAAACATCTGGCCCTGAACTTGTTTGTTTTGTTTGTTTGGGAAACTTTTAATGACTTTCTATTTTGCTAGGGGTTATAGGTTTATTTAAATTGTTTATCTGAACATGATTTTTAAGTTTGGTAAGCGGTACTATTGAGAAAATTTTCCATTTCTTTTAGATTTTCCAATTTTGTGGAGTACAGGTTTCAGAGGTATGACCTAATGACTCTTTGAATTTTCTCCGTGTATGTTGTTATGTCCCTTTTTATTTTCTCATTGTGTTACTTTGAATATTATCTCTCTGCTTTTTAGTTAGTTTGGTAAAGGTATGTCTATCTTGTTGATTTTTTTTCAAAGAACCAACTGTTTCATTGATTCTTTGCAGAGTTTTCTTTGTTTCCAATTTATTGATTTCAGCCTGAATTTTGATTATCTCTTGCCTTTCATTTCTCTAGAACATAATTACTTCTTTTGGTTCTAGTGCTTTCAGACACAGTTAAGTTGCTAGTGTAAGACCACACTCTCTCTCTCTCTTTTAATGTAGGCACTTAGTGCTATGAACTTTCCTCTCAGAACCTCTTTCATTGTGTCCCATAAGTTGGGTATAATGTATATTCCTTTTCATTACATTCTTCATTTATTTCCGTCTTGACCCATTTTTTCATTCAGTAAAGGGTTATTCATTTTCTAAGAACTTGTAGGCTTTCTGTTGTCTCTGATGTTGTTGATATTCAGCTTTAGTCCATTGTGGTCTGAAAGGATGCAAGGAGCTATTTCAATTTTCTTGTATATGTTGAGACTTCCTTTGTGTCCAAATTCATAGTCAATTTTGGAGAAAGTTTCTGAAGTGCAGAGAGGAATGTATATTCTTTTGTGTTTGGGTGAATTTTGCATGTAATAATTAAAAAATCAATCCCCTCTATTGCCGACTACTCTCCGCCCGCCCAAACTCCAGCGGTTCACTGAACTGATGTTCCCAGTCATCCATCCCTTGTGGCTGGCTGTTGCCAAACTGCCCAGCACTCCCAAATTTCCACAGCTAGCTGTGGGTGCACTCTCAACAACCCATGCTCTGCTGCCATTACCTTCCCCTGGAGCTCAGTTGTGTCACTGTGAAATGGAAAACACCAGACAATCTTAGTTTAGAATCAACAGATAACACTATCGCTAGACGTGGAATGCAGCATCCTAAATTCATCAACTATTCTATGTTAGAAATCTTCCAATGGCAGATCCTGGTGATTCCGCCACTGGATCTAACAGTCCCTAGTCCACATCTCGTCTGCTTTGCCCCTGCCTCTCCTTCCAAAACAGCACATTCCTTCCCTCTTCCTCTCTCAGAGTCAGAAGGCCTGCTTCCTCCTTGCCCAGTGATTGGCTTCTTGTCATTGTTATTATCTAATTAATTAATTAGGGAAAGATTCTGCTACAGGTAAAATGTTCTATAAATATGTGTTAGGTCCATTTGGTTTATAATGTCTGTTATATTTCTCTTTAGTTTTTGTCTGAATGACCCATTATCAGTGTGTGAGGGTCAATATGTGGTTTAAGCTACAGTAGCTTTTCTTTTACAACTTTGGTATTTCAGGGGTATTTCAATGCCCCTAGTATTTGGGGCATTGAAATATCATCTTGATTTTTTTTTTCTTCAGTGAATATGTAGTGTCCTTCCATACCTCTTTTGATTAGTTTTTGGTTCCCAGTCTATTTTGTTAGATTAGAATGGCTACAACAGCTAGTTTCTTAGGTCCATTTAATTGAAATATCCTTTTCCAAACTTTTACCCTGAGGCAATGTCTATCCTTGATGTTGAGGAGTATTTCTTGAATGCAGAAAAAGGATGGATCCTGTTTTCACATCCATTTTTTTTTTAATTAAATTGGGAAATTGAGACCATTACTATTGAGTGATATTAATGACAAATTTTTGTCCCTATTATTCCGGTGGTGGTGGTGCTGGTTGTGGTGTGTGTGTGTGTGTGTGTGTGTGTGTGTATGCATGTTTCTTTTTTTTATCATTCTTGTCTGAGATTAATCCCTGTGTTTTCATGGGTGTAGTTAACTTCCTTAGGTTGGAGTTTTTCTTCTAGTACTTACTACAGGGCTGGATTTGTAAATATTGTTTAAGTTTGGCTTTTCATGGAATATTTTATTTTCTTCATCTATAGTGATTGAAAGTTTTGCTGGGTCCTATTAGTCTGGACTCACATTTGTGATCTCTTAGAGTCTGAAGTACATCTGTCCAACCCTTTATGACTTTAGAATCCTCATTTAGAAGTCAGATATAATTCTAATAGGTCTGCCTTTATATATTACTTGGTCTTTTTCCCTTGCTGTTTTTAATATTCTTTCTTTCTTCTGTATGTTTAGTGTTTTTGATTATTATGTGGTGAGGGAACTTCTTTTTCTAGCCCAGTCTGTTTGTTAAGATTCTTGTACCTTTATAGGTATCTCCTTCTTTAGGATGGGGAAATTTTCTTCTACAATTTTTTTGAAAAAAATTTCTGAGACTTTGGGTTGGGTTTTATCTTCTTCCTCTATTCCTATTAATCTTAGGTTTGGTCTTTCCATAGTGTACTAGATTTTCTGGATGTTTTGTGCCAAAAGATTTTTAGATTTAACATTTTCTTTGACTGACGTATCTATTCATTCTATCATATCTTCAATGCCTGAGATTCTGTCTTCCATCTCTTGTATTCTGTTGGTGAAGCTTGCCTCTCTAGTTCCTCTTCAAAACCCTAATTTTTTTCATTTCCAGAATTGCCTTAGTTTGGGATTTCCTTATTGATTCAATTTCCATTTTCAGGTCATGAACACTTGTATTCATTTCCTTTCACTGTTTGTGCTTTTCTGGATTTCTTTAAGGGATTTATTAATTTCCTCTTTAAGGACCTCTATCATCTTCATACAATTGGTTTTGAGGTCTATTTTTCTTGTGTTTCAGGTATGTTGGGATATTCAGGTCCTGCTGTGGTAGAATAGCTGGGCTCTAGTGGAGAAATATTGCCCTGTATTTTTTTAACATATTGTTGATGCTTTGTAAGTTTCATATCACGCATCTGAGTCCTGCTCATCTACCTGCCCCTCATATCTTCCCTTCACCATTTCAACCTCTCCCCCTACACACACACACACACACACACACACACACACACATACACACACACCAAAAAAACCAACAAAACAAAACAAAACCGAAGCATAGAAGACATTTCATTGTGAAAACTGTAGTTGTCCCATATGTCAGTGTCCCATAGTATCTCCACTTGCAAATGTTCATTGCAATGAGTCCTTGGTCTGGTTTGAAATCTCAGGCTTCTGGGACATCATCAGTTTTGGATCCTCACTGGGCCTACCCCTGGTTATCCTGTTGTTACCCTGTATCATGTTCTGGATCAGCAGGACTGGCCCTTTCACCCACCCCAACTATTGAGAGATGAAATAGATTTGGGGATGGGCCAACCCAGGCCTGGATCTGGGCCTGGTGGCAGCTGAGCTGGTCAGAGTGCAAGCTTTCCCTTACCACCACCACTAGGGCAAGCTCTCCAGCACTGCTCTGGCCACCAATGCCACCATCGGCTGGAGGCAAGGTCAGCTTTCTTCCTGTCCTGCCCTCAGGTCCAGCTCACCTGCAACCACGCCTCCAGAGCCAGCTCTACCGGGCTGCCCAGTCAGGTGAGGGGCCCACTTGATTAAGCTACAGCCTGCGAAGGGCTGGACCAATTCCCCTGGTCTCACACTCTCAGGGCCTCACGATGGGGAGCCAGCTCCACTGTGTTGCCCAGGTGAAGAGCAGGGTCCACTCTCCCGAGTGCTATAGCCAGTGAGAAGGCAAGGATAGCTCTCCCAAATTCCGTGCCCTTGGCCCCAGCTCTTCCAACTACTGAAGGTGGCACGTTGGGACAGGTAGAGGGCATCACCTCTGTACAAGATGCAGGGCCAGCTCTCCCGAGTGCAGTAGCCAGCAAAGGACAAGACCAGAGCACCTATACTTTCTCATGGCTTCAGGGCTAGCTCTCTGGACTGCTGCAGGTGGTGAGGTGTGTGTGTGGGGGGGAGGGTATCACCCTCATGTACCCACCTTATAGCAGACAAGTGTCAGGGCTAGCTCTCTGGACTGCTGCAGGTGGTGAGGTGTGTGGGGGGGAGGGTATCACCCTCATGTACCCACCTTATAGCAGACAAGTGTCAGGGCTAGCTCTCCCTTGTTGTCACCCTCAGACCATGGCCTGCTATCCTGAGTGTTGAAGGTGGCCAGGGCAAGGCCAACTCACCCATTCTCACGACTGTGGGATCAGCTCTTCTGACTGTCTCTGGCAGTGAGGGGCAAGGGGCACCCTGGTTCTTTTTTTATTACATTTTAACACTGCCTGTGAAATTGAGATGATTGTAGGTTTAGGTACTGATTTCTGGATTTGTGTTTGTTGAGTGGGTGTTTTGTTCTTTGGTTTCTGTTTCTTTTCTAGATTTTCAGAGTGTGTTGGCTGTGGCTGTGTATTGCCTAGTGGGAAATTTTTCTTGGACCTGAGAGTTGAGGCCACTGGGGATTCTAAGTAAACCGTGTCTCTGGGTATATGGAGCTGACACTAGGAACAGGGATAGGCTGGGGTGTGAAGGAGTTCAAGAATGGAGGAGAGCAGAAAGTTCAGCCAGGAAGTGGTTATTGTGTCCCCTTGGAATGGGGAAGGCAGTAAAGAAAGGTCAGCACAGAGGGTCTACTGTCGCCCTGAGATGAGACTGGGGACTGGATTGGAGGGGAGCAGGGAGTGGTGAAGGGCTTCAGTTAGCTCACCTGTTTCCCTGGCCTGGTCAGCTGGTGTGTTCACAGGGAATGCCTGCGTGCTGGAGGCTGGGATACTGGGATGAGTTGGGGGAAGGAAGATTGGAAGAGAAATCTTGGTGATCCTTTGGGGATGGGGTCATAGAGGAAAGGGAGACCACGTCGGGTTTCCTGCTATAGAGCTGGGGATGAGATTTGGGGTGTTGGATCTGGAGGGAGCAGGAGAGGTATGGATCTGATGTCAGCCAACTTGTTGCCCTAAGAGTGGCATCTGGATTAGCAAGGGGTGCCTGCTGGGATTGGGGGCTGGGACAAGGTAACAAATGGGGGAGGGAGGTTGGAAAAAGATCCATAGGATCCCCAGCAGATGGGAACCAGGGAGCAGAGAAGGCTGCCCCAGATGACCTGCTGCAGATCTGGAGATGAAACTTAGGGGTTGGATCTGGGGACAAGAGAGAAGAGATCTACAGGTAGCCTATCTGGCTTTCTGCCAGGCATGACCTCCATTCTTAAAGCACAGAATGACTTCCTTCCATGTGCCCTGATCTCTTTTTTTCTCTACCAGCCTTGTGGCCCTTCCTGCCCTCAGCATCTTTATTATCTTACTTTGTCACCTTAGGCACTTCCAACTGGCTTTCTTCTTTGTTTTGTTTGTTTATTTATTTATTTATTTATTTATTTTGTTTTGTTATCCTTTCCATTTCCACCCACTCTTTTATTGGACATTTTCTTTATTTACATTTCAAATGTTATCCTCTTTCCAGGTTTCCCCTCTGGAAACCCCCCCATACCATCTCCCCACCCCCTTCCTCTATGAGGATGCTCCTCCACCCATCCACCCACCCACTCCTGCCTTCCCACCCTGCCATTCCCCTACACTCAGGTCCAAGGGTCGCTCCTCCCACTGATGTCCAACAAGGCCATCCCCTGCCACTTATGCAGCCGAAGCCATGGGTCCCTCCATGTGTACTCTTTTGGTGCAGTTCCTGGGAGTTCTTGGTGTGTGTGTGGGGGGAGGGGGTTGTTCTGGCCACTTGACACTGTTGCTCCCTCCATGAGGCTGCAAACCCCCTTAGCTCCTTCAGTCCCTTCTCCAACTCCTCCGTTGGGGACCCCCACGCTCAGTCCAATAGTTAGCTTCGAACATCCACCTCTGTATTTGTCAGGCTCTGACATAGCCTCTCAGGACACAGCCAGAGCAAGTACTTCCCGGCATCCATAATAGTGTCCCAGTTTGGGGACTGTATATGGGATGGATCCCCAGTGGGGCAGTCACTGGATGTCCTTTCTTTCAGACTCTGCTCCATACTTTGTCTCCATATTCCCTCACATTTCTAACTGTTTCAACTTCTATCTTTCTACCCAGCATGCCTAGGGAAGTCTTACTTTTGAAGCTCTCACTGGAAGAGCTATCTCTGTGTCTCTACATAGGTTGACTGGACTATAGAGAAATGTTCACAGTTCTGACACTGTGAATCTTGGCTCTCAGTCTTGGCTAAATACGCTTAAGAATCCTTGACTTGATGTTGGCCCTCTTAATTGTCCTACCTTGGATCTATAAGCTGTAGGACTGATTGAGGTTGGGGGACAATCTAGTAATATATGACTAATTTCCTAGGGGAAAGTTTACTCTAGACAGTTAATTGTGTTTCCCCCTATCTGGGTTGAAATCCATAACCTAGAGACAAGCTCTCAGTATTTGGTTTTCTTCTTCATCCTTGTCCAATCTTCTTCTTGGGGCTTAAAATATTTAAAATATTGAGTAATATTCTGTTCTGATGCCCCACCTGCTATGAGATCAGAGTACACCAAAGATCTGAATTGACTTGGGTTTATAACTGCTGTGGCAGGAAAGAAGATATTGAAAAAAAGGGGGCGGGCACCATACCTATCCTTTTAGTAGTTATGAGAAAACAATCAGGGTCCCACTTCTTGGTAAACATTTTCTGTCTTAGTTATTCATTTTGTCTCTGTGACAAAATACCCCAACAGAGGCAACTGAAGGGGGGGAGGGTGTGCCTGGGCTCTCAGTCTATCATGGCAGAGAAGCGATGGTGGCAGGGACCCGAGGCCGCTGGGCACATTGCATCTACAGTCAGGAAGCAGCAAGAGATGAATGCTTGTGCTTAGATAATGAATCCACTTTTAAGAAGTCTAGAACTCAGCCTGTGGAAGGGTGCTGCCCAAACTGATGGTGTTTCTTCTCATCGCAAAATCTGGAATCTGAAAAATCCCTCTCAGACCTGCCCAGAGTCTGGTCTCTATGATTCCAAATCCCATCAAGTTGACAATTGATACTGACACTCACAGGGGGTCCCTGGACCTTTTATTTGTTATTCTTCTCCACTAACCACATGAAATAAATTTCCTTTTTCTTCCTCTCACCATTACCATTGTTTAATTGGACCACTGAAGATGTGTGGGTGATCCTTGATTTTTAGGACTGCAAGGTGTTAGGCTCTAATCCTGACAGCATTTAGAATTAACATTTAAAAATGCTAGACACAAGCCATTATACCACAAAAAAAAGGTAGAAAAGTGACATTTCAGGGACAGGGAGATGATTCAGTGGGTAAGAAGTACAGATCCCCAGGACCCGCATAAAAAGCCAGGTGTGGCAATGCAGATGCCTGTAATCACCATGCTCTAAGGGCAGAGACAAAATGATAGCTGGGGCTTGCTGGCCATCAGCCTAGCTCCAAGCTCTGCTTCAGACTCTGGCTTAAAAGAATACCAGGAAAGTGAGAGGATAGGATACTTAGTATTTTACTCTGGCCCCTACTCATGCACAAACATGCAACATGCACACACATGTATACATACATCTATACACACACATCAATCAATCCACATCCATCAATATTTTTCAAATTAGCATTTCAATTAGCATTTTAGTTAGGTAGGCTTGACTAGAATAAGGTCCTAGATAATTAGGATTTTTGCTTGTTTTTTTTTTTGTATGAATTTCTACTGGTATTAATCTCTCTCTCTCTCTCTGTCTCTCTGTCTCTCTCTGTCTCTCTGTCTCTCTCTGTCTCTCTCTTTCTGTGTGTGTGTGTGTGTGTGTGTGTGTGTACATGTGTGTAGGCCTGAAGTTGATGTCATTTTTGATGGATCTCCACTTTGTTTATCAAGATAGGGACTCTTGCTGAACCCAGATCTTGCTAATTCTCCTTGGTCTGGCTTGCCAGCTACCCCACCCCCACCCCTGCCAGTCCCATGCCTTTACTCTAAAGTGCTGGGTTCACAGGTGCTGCCAGCCTTGCCCAGCTCTTCGGTAGAATCTAAACTCTGGCCCTCCTCTGTTTGCAAGCATTCCATGCACTGAACCATCTCCCCAGACCAAATTCCCCATTTTAGTTGATGTCTTTTGTCAAAAGAAAAGGAAAACAAAGAAATAAACAGAGGCAACAATTCCTATATATTAATATTAACATAGTTCACTAATGGTTCCAACTGCTCACATTTTGTAAAACACACAAGTCCTTCAAATTATAAATGCCAAGAACAGAAATTTAAACATACAATAAGTTTAAAAAAAATAGAGAATGAAGTGGCCACAAATTTGCAACTGGGTTATTTTCAGAAACTCCAGAAACAGATCATACTTCACCACATGCTGTTTTAGAAATTGGAAGTTTCTGGGGTTAGAGGGATAACTTGGTGAGTTTGGTTTCCAACACTCGTGTGTGGCTGTTCATAATTGTCTAAGACTCCTGCTCCAGGATAATCTGATGCCTGAGGCTCCGGAGAGCACCTGCTCTCAGGTACACTCATCCACACATAGACACAGGCACAGGCATAATTAAAAAATAAGAAACGCCTCTTTAAAGAAACCATACATTTACAAAAGTCTACTCATCTAGAATTCTCCCTGGTGGGTGCCCAAGATAGACAGACTTAGTGGTTACCATGGTTACACAAATCACAGTTAGAAACCTCCTCAACAACCTCTTCTCAATGGTTCGACAGTACCTCAATGGCTCAAAGCCCTGAAGACCATTTTAGCTATCTCTGTCATACAATAAATCCTTGTATCTGTTGCTTGTCTTGTTGACATAACGTCTGACAAAGGCCACCCAGTGATGGGGAGGCTTAGTTTGGTTCCTAGTTCCAGGGGCTACAGCCCATCCTGGCAGGGAAGGGCCCAGCAGCAGTAGGAGGAGGTCACATCACATCCCACAGTCAGGGCAGAAAGCAGTGGGTGCTTGAGCTCAGGTTGCTTCCTCCTTTTTACCCAGTCTGGGACCACAGCCGGTGGACTGATGTCACCTATATTTAGGGAAGGCCTGTCCAATTCCGTTAACCTAATGTAGGCAATCCCTTTCAGATTTACTCAGAGATTTGTTCCCTGGTGATTCTAAATCCTGGTCTATTTGACATTCAGGATTAACCATCACAACTCCCAAATCGTCAGAGGTAACTAGAAATCTGCCCAAAAGGGGCTTCCAAAATGACAGCTTGTCATGTAAACTGCACAAGAGGCCAGGTGGTTCAGCAGAACCCACACAGCTTAAACAAAGCTAGTCCTCAGGACCCAGACTGAAAAGGAAGCCAGAGCCTGAGCTGTACCAATAGGGGAGAGACTTAAAAGAATCTGACTTTCTCAAGAGTCCAAAGCACAGTCTAGACATTTGTTTCTGTGCTTCCCAGAATAGAGGTGAAAAAGGTACTGGTGCTGATTGGAATGGGATGAAGAAAAGTCCCCCAAATGATGTGATTTCAGAGCCCCCAGGAGCCCATTCAGGATCAATTTGTTGTGAGTGAGCTACACACTCAAAATTAAAAAAAAAAAAAAAAAGTTATCAAAGCTGTTAGTATCTGAGCCTGGGTCCTAACAAGCCCAGACAAGCTAAGCTTAGCAATTCATGCCCAATAAACCAATTAAACAGACAAACAATCATGCAAGGCAGAAATGGGAGATTTATTCAATATGGCTAGATTGGGAAGAGGAATAAAGATGTTCAGTGAGCCCCTTTCCACTGACATGAGGTTTAGGTTGAAAGAGAAAGCAAGAGCTAAGTAACGAAGCAGTCCTGGTCGGTCAAGGTGTGGTCCTGTTCATTGCTTGTCCCATCACCCATCCTTGTCTGGGCTCCAGTCTTCCTTGCAAAAACGGCCTGACACATACTCAGAACTGTGTGAAATCTTTCCTGGGGGACAAGTTCCTCCTCTGGCTAGCACCTGGCTTCAGTCTATTCCTTTCCCAGCATGCGAGTCTTGGGGACATTCCAGTCCTGGGGAATAACTGTCTCCATAGTCTGATTGCCACAGGGAGGAACACAGCACCTGGCTTCAGTCTATTCCTTTCCCAGCATGCGAGTCTTGGGGACATTCCAGTCCTGGGGAATAACTGTCTCCATAGTCTGATTGCCACAGGGAGGAACACAGGGTTTCTTTTTGGATTGTCTCTGCTCCTGCCAGGATGGTTACAGCATCACCAGAAACTGTCCTCTCCCTATCTGTCATCATGGACCGGCTGTTCTTCAAGCATCCCCTGCAGTGTAGCATGCTTTGGGCTCTGTACGGAACACTAGCCTGTGCTCCAGTGTAGCTGTCACTTATTAGAGAGAGTCACACTTCAAAGCCTCATAACTTTTCTTTTTGCCTTTTCCCATATTCTTAAACGTTAATTTCTTCAATCCACTTCTCAATCATACAAGCTATGGAGCAGGGAAGGCTGACCAGCGATGTCAACCTTTATCCTGGAATAAATTCTGTATGCTTTTTAGTAAGCGAGACAAAGAAATCTATTCTCATAAACAATAGTGTTACTGACTGCTAATCTGCTTTAGAGTAGAATTAAAGAACTATTGAAGATTTCTTTACCAAATTGTCTTAAAAGGCACTTTCCCTTTTTAATTAACATATTAATTGTACCTACTTCTAAGGTTCAGTGTGGTTAGTTCTCTTATGTATACAACCTGTGATGACCAGATCAGGGGACTTGGTGTAATACTATCTCCTCAAACTTCTATCAATTCCTTCTGAAAGAATATTCAAACTCCCCTGGGCTAGCTCTTTTGAAATATATAACTAAGCATCATCCATCTTGGTTATCCTACTGTATTAGAGAACAATTTGTTTTCTCTCTGCTTTCCTGAAGGATCTGTATCTTTTCAGTAGCATTAGAGGGCCTTAGGGATATCTCTGAGTCAGGGAGATGAGGCAAATCCTGTTCTTTTACAGGCCCCTGGCAATGAAACAGTAGGCATATGCATCATGTCTGCTTGCCTAGGGCCTCCAAATTCTGCCTCCCACAGACAAGGATTCTTTAACTGGGTGTTAGAAGCTCCTGTTACTTAATGGCATTATAAAGAACAGTTTCAAACCCAACCTCTAATTGAGGTACTTTTGGCAAAGGTTGGAAATTCATGGGGGTCCTTCTGCTAAGGGTTACTGGTAGAGTACATGCCTGCCCATCTGGTAGGAACTGCAGTTTGGCATCTCAAGGATAAGGACAGGCATGCCATAGGGGAAGCCATAACAGTGGGTCTTCTCTAAAATCACCCGAAGGAAAAGGCCAGGAAGAGGGTATCGTGGTAATATTATGGGGGGTTTCTGCTCCACTCTATCCCATATAGCTCTTGAGTAAACAACACAGAAACGTCAGACTTTATTAACAAACTGTGCAGGACAGGTTCTGAGCTATTCTAACCCCCCACCGCTAGAATATTAATAATCGGGGAAATACCCCATCACTTGCCATCCGAGTCTGGTTCTGCTCCATGTCTGTCCCCAGCTGCTCTTGGCCATATACTCATGGTCCAACCGACCCCATGGCGACCTCCTTCTTCCCTCTCCTCTGTCCTTCTCGCCATCCCTACTTGAGATCCACTCTCTCTATCTGGAGTTCTGCCTTCCTCTCTCCCCTGCCCAGTCATGGGCTCTAGCCTTTTAATCACCTATCAGAGATTATTGGGGAGCATTCTTTACAGCACAATGGCCATGTTCAGACTGCAACCTGATCTCAGGGCGCAGAACTCAGCATCTGAATACACAATGCACAAGGTCAATCCCATCAAAAGGGTGCTGTCTTCGCCACCACAGGGATCCATACGTGTCCTGCAGTGCCTTTGACCCTTGAACTATAAATAGAAGCATACTCTGGCAGAGAAGAAAGTTTTTAGTAAGAATTGTAGAGGGCAAAGAGGCCCATCTTGAGAGATCACGAAAAGTCTCTGTGATAAGAGATTTTTTTTCAAGATGTCAGTACAATCACGCTCTCCACTGCTGAAGACATACCAGGGCCTTCCCATTATACCTGTAATAAAAACATCTCCAAGACAGGTTTTTGTCTTTTTATCGGTCTTCTCATTTTCATTTTGCAATTTCTTCTTCTTTGGTGTTCCAACGTTGCTGTCTTTCTTCAGTTTTCCCGTCTACCCTGTCCTCGCGCTCCCTCATCGTGGGATGTTCGTGCAGCAAGTTAACTCTGACATAACTCTGGTCAAGCCTGTTCTTAACTCAGGAGGCGGCTCCTTAGAGAAAGCTTTCCTGGCCTTATTGATACATTGGTTCCTTTCATAGTCTGATATATCCTTATCATTTGCATTTTAATGTTGATGCTTTTATTTTATTTTATTATTTTGGTACCACAAGAATTCTCTATAAGTTCTACTTATTACTAGTGCTGGTACACTGCTTTTAAGAGAATAGGCAAGCAATAAAATATTTACTGGAGAAATAAAAAATGAAAAAATAGCTGAGAGAGATGAAATGGGAGAATAAGTGAATGAGTGCTCATACTTCATGTTAGCACCCCTGGATATAGAGCTTCTCAACATGTGATGGGAACACAGTCTACCTGAATTTACTCAATACATATTATGTATTTTGGAAACCACAGGATACTACACAGGTGTAAGGGAGACTGTCCTTTATTTCCCACTGTCAAAACAATTGTCATACTTTTCCCCCAAGTTTAATATACTGTGCATGTAATATATTTGATACAAACGTAGAATCATTCTATATGTATGTGTTGCTTCTTTCTCTTAGTGATATGTTATTTTCTATTGCTGGCGAGAATGCCTTTGAGCTCTTTAAAGTGCTAAATATACTCTAGTTCATGAATGACAGTAATTTAAATACCTTTCCATTGTCGGGGCTTGTCACTTTATCCATGGATAGTTAATATTTGCGGGAGCCGCAAGGCCTTGAAGGTAAATCAGGTAATGCAAAGAATCTGGAGGAGGAGGGTTTGGGGGGCGGGGGAGGTGGGCAGGTAACTTCACTCCTTGGTGGGTGGTAGGCCCTGGAGGAGTATCCGTCAAACTAGGACTCTCTGGAGCTCTGGTGTGTGCCCCGGTACGCGTGCCTGACCTTCAAACACTAACCCCTCCTTCCCGCGAGGCTAGCAACCCAGTAGGCTTAAGCTATGACTGGTGTTTCTCCGCCACGCGCCGCCACGTGCCGGCGCAGACCCGCCCCCTGCTGCTCCGGGCCACGCCCCTCACACGCGGTTTTCCAGAGGTTGCTCCCGGCCCCGCCCTCGAGGGGGGGGAACCTCCGCTACCGCAGCCCGCCCTCCAGTGTAGCCACGCCCCAAGTCGCGGGGCCACGCCCCCGTAATCCGGGCCCCCGGGGGCTGTCCCGCCCCTAGGCCGCTCGCCGGCGCGGAGGCGGGGCCCTGCGCGATGACGTGGGCGGGCGTGCGCGTTGACGGCCCGCGTCCCTGTTAGTCAGCGGAGCGACCGAGGCCGGACGTTGCGGCCGAAACGCGGAGCCGCGAGCAGGATTGAGTAGCGGCCACGGCCACCGCAGGACGGCGCCGCTCTCCACTAAGGGCTTCCAGGTCGCCGTTGGCTGCACTGCCGGGTGAGTGCGCGGACGCCGCGGCTCGGGGGGCCGCCGCCTTTCCCCCGGCCGTGACCCCCTCCCGGGAACGCGCGCGGGGCGGGGGCGGCGCGGGAACAATAGCGCGGGCGGCGGGGGCAGCGGGGGGGCGTGGTCCACTCCGCGCGACCTGGCTTCACTGCCCGGGCCGGCTTCAGCGTCGCGCGGTGGGAAATGGAGTGGGTGGGCGGCAAGTTTGGAGGTGCTCCCGCGGAGGTCGGGCCGACGCGACCGTGCATACGTCTCCCGCACCCACGGGGAGCGTGTTTTGACTGTGGGCGGTTTCTTTGTGCGGACGTGTGTGCCGCGACGCCCGAGAAGAGCCGGGTGGCCGCGAGCGCGCCGGCCTGCGGGCCGCGCCTTGAGAGGGGCGCCTGCCGCTGACCTTTTGACTTTCCCCCGCCGCTGTCCCTTTGTCTTGCGCCTGGGTTCCTAGTCCAGACAAGGTAGAAAGAGCCAAGTCTATTTTGAAGTGCCACAAGGAACGCTTTACATTGTTATTCCCGAAAGTTTCCCATCCCACCGGGAATTTAATAACATGTTGACTGCACGGTGTCCGGTAGTTGCTATTTTTACTTCTGAAATTAACTGATTTTTTTTCAGTAGAATTCTGGTCTGTCGGTCTATTGTGTTTTGAGATCAGCATCCACCAAGTACTTGGTCAGTTAGAACATATGCTTATTTCATTCATTCATTTGGCAACTGTTAGTACTGTATCCAGATTTGAAGGCCAAGAGAAAGACCCTTAAGAATTAGGGTACTATGGAACAGAATAGATGTGCCTTTAAATGAGACGATTATATAAGTGATGTATGTTAAGTAAGGTATTTGACTCATTTTACTGGAACGTCCAAGGATAATGCTATGTTAGGAAGATTTGGTTTAAATATAACTATCTTTATTCCTAAATCTCCCTCCCTTGTCAGTTTTCTTGTCATTGGTAATGGTTACTTTAGTTCTTTTATTGAGGTGGTTAAACCTGGAAGGTTTACTGCTGTGTCTGATGAAAGCAAGCAATCAAAATGGTATTTAGAGGCCTATCTTGCATCATTTCTCCATTACCAAGCATGGAAGTCATACTCATTGGGTTGATTAAAAGACTTTTATAGACAAAAATTTAATATTAAGCCTTAAATCTCCACGAAGTTTCAGAAGTGTCACATATCACTCTCAGTTGGCCTGATCATAAATTAATAGAGGATATTACCTGTTAATTACCTGTTAATATTACCAGAGGGTTTGGAATCACATTTTTTTTCACTTCTAGACCATTAACCACCCCTGATATTTGTTTTCTATGTAGTTAGTAAAATAGAGGATTGTGTCATGTGTCTTGTACATTCATATATAAAAAGTTGAGCATCCATACTTAAAAGTCAGATTTGCTCCAAAATCTCCAAATGAAACAGTCTCTTGTAGATAAAGGGCATTTACTTGGTACTTTGTCATTAAAGTTGAGAACTTTGTCCACTTCCAGTAAGGGCCTTCTCCACTCATGTATGAATACACCCAGACAAAACAGTCGTGTTTCATTAGGAATCTAACATGATTGTATTTATCTCCCTTAAAAAAATTATGTTCGTGGGTGTGCCTGCATGATTTTTTTTGTGGGGTGGGGTCACACATGACCCTGTGTGCATGTGGAAGCGTAGGAGCAGCTGTGTGGGCTGGTTCTCTTTTCCACCTCTATGTGGGTTCCAGACATGGAACTCAGGTTCCTAGGCTTCCAGGGCAAGCATCTTTACCCCGCTGAGCCATATTTATCCTTTTGTGACTATTATTTCACAAGGTTTTTGAGGATTTAAGTTGAAAAGTACAACAGCCTATATAAATGTATTTTTAAAATATTTCTAGTAGTTCAGAGTTGCTTCATTGTTTTAGAGGTGCTTACTAGAAAGGTTAAGTTTTAACTTGTACTTATCCAACTCACAAAGCATATGGGTTTAAAACTCCAAGGTTTGGTGCATTTCCACTATTTGAAATTTCTTTTCAGTATGAAAATAGTTCAGACGAACTTATTTACTAGTAAGATAGGAATGAAAAAATTAAGAAAATGACTTTATTACTATGAGATACAGGTCTTGAGGCACCAAACTTTTATTGCTTTATCTAGTTAAATATATTAGGTTCTGGAAGGGGCTCCAGAATTAAGAAATTATTTGAGTGGTTCAGACTCTGCATAGATTTAGTTAGGTTGTTTTCTAAATTCTGTTGTTTAAACATCATTTTTTTTGTATTTAATTCACATAAAAGAGTTGCCCCAAGCTAAAGAATAAATTGTATCAAAATGAGTACAGTTAGGATCATAATGATGTTCCATGACCAGTATTGTGGAAATGGGCTGGAGAAGATACTAGATGGCAGTGAAATAGTAATTTGTCAATAACTAGCCATAAACCATCCTAGTGGTATTAAGGGGTTGCTGAATAGGAGCCAGCTTCTTGTCGCTTTGCTTTGCCTGTCACTTGACAAATTTGAGTCATCTCCATACTTAAGATGCTTTACCTCAGATGTAGAAGTATGACTTACGAGTCAGTTCTCTAGAAGACTGGTCAAGTCAGTGGTATGGATAGTAGCATTTCTGACTGATGTAGGACAAGGAAGTCATAACCCTGGAGCTTTACACATGAATCACTTGCTCTTTGAACTGTGATGCTTGTTGCCTCAGTTCTGACCACTGCCTGACCATCCAGGAGCTGTGTGTTCCTACCTTAATGCAGCACTGGTTCAGGATTTAGAGTTCACTAACAGGTGACAGGAGTAGGGACATGAGTCATCCTGTCATTCAGAGCAGTAGGCAGGCCTAAGACAGTCGAGGAACCTCTGTTTCCTTGTAGTTTGTCATTAGAAGTGTGGAGTCTGCTCTGCAAGCTCTTCATTGAAGTCATTGAGTGACTGGAAAACTTCAGGCAAGACAAGTACAAATCCGAGAAAGTTACTAATTTGTCTCTAGTATCAGACTTATACAACAGTTTTTGATAAAAGCTAGATTTTTTTTTTTTTGATTGGCAAATTCTATTTGCTTCACAACACCATGTCTTCTGATAAAATACTCTTCCAAGACTGCGGAAGATGGGGAAATGGGGAATTCATTATCCTAAGAAGCTTATGGGTTTAAGGCATAGTTGCACAGTGAATTATGCTCCTTTAAAGAACAGGAAAAGTGTCCCCCTACCAAAGCCTGCTTCAGATCTCTGAACACTTTAGGTTTGGGGGGGGGGTGGCTTTGAGAAAATTTGTGCCATTTTCTGTGTGATGTGAGTTATATCACAAATAAAACAAATAACTTATATCTCCTGTTACATCTTCAGAGATTTCAGATTTGGTTAAAATTTGCCAATTTTTAAAAAAGTTTAGCAACCAAAACATAAAAAATGGCTAGCATGTCTTTAGGGTCATCTCTGAGTCCCACTCCATACTCCACATGTAACTAATTTGTGACATAGCTAGTTCAGGCTATACAGCATGTCTTAGCCAGCCTTACTAGCCCTTAGATAAGAAGACCATCCTTTCATAGTGTCCTGCCATTTAGCTGGGCAGTACATGAGACTGCTGTGGTTCTTATTGGTAGATAGGCATTTAGGAAGCTTTAGAGTTTTCAGGAAAAAAAAATTCCGCTGCAAAATGTCAAATGAATTTTTAATCATTTTGATGCACAGTACGTATTCAGATTCTCCAGGATATGCCAGTTGTTTCTGTCTGTATCTCTGGTGGATTTGTTAGAGTTTGAAAATCTCAACTAATCTGAGTTGACTGAGATTATCTGTGTTAACATTTGGACCAGTAATCCTCTCTGACTTAAAATTTGGAAACATTCCAAAAACAAGTAATAGTCTCTGGTATAATGCCACCACTCAACCCTTCCCCCCTTTTAAAGCCATTTCCCATAACACAGTATTCCCTATTATTTTAGCAAATATCTGCAATGTAGGAATGTAGGAGCCGAGAATAATTCTAACCATGTAACAACTGAAGAAAATGGAAAGCTGTCTCATCTTTTATGTTTAATCTTATTGAGGCCTTTGATTTGAAGAATGCAAATTTATCAGAGATCTAGTAACTACAGCAGCTCCTTGGTGTTATTAAGCGTTCTCTGCAGTTTCTGAAGATATAGTAAATGGTATATGGAATTTCTTGTTCCTTCTTGGGGATAATAACTATGAAGACACTGATGTTATATAAGAGAGATTCACTGAGAACCCATTCTGTGCCACTTTATCTAGTAAGTAGTTTGGAAGCCTGACATGTACTGAAGTAAAGTCAATCTATTCTATAGTCTGAGTCTAACTACACAGGGAATAAGAAATAAGTGTGCAAGCACGAAAGAAACAAATATGTTGCCCATTTCATTAGGAATTTCTTTTTGCCTATGAGATTTGGAAATCTTCCAACCTTAACATGGCTTAGCCTACCTTTAAAAAGTATTGCTTGCTTTATAAAGAACAGAAAGCAAAGAATATTTCCTAAATTTGGTTATAGTTGAAAGTGTACAGAAGAATCAAAATCACAAAAGGTAAACATCACTGAAGTTGTTTCAAAAGAGTATTGAAATAAGTTTATGGAAAGTGTGAACAGCAGATGATAGAGAAGGCATTGCTTATGTTGCAGTCCTCCAACTTGTATTGAGGCTATGAAGTAAATCCTGATCTGTGCTCAGAGCACTTTAAAGAAATAAGTATTTCTTCAGTACTGAGACGCTTTCTGATGCTCAGAGGACACAGCCTGCCAGCCGCCATGTTACTAAGGACAGTTCCATATACCTGCCCTGTGTGGGAGGAAGCTTTAAAGCATTGAAGACTTCAGATTTCCTGAAGGCTCCTAGTGAGGTAGGAACTCCCTATTCCTGAGCTCCTGAGAGGATGGGTCTCTCACTCAGAAGTTGTTTGAGTCAATTGAAGGTGATAGAGATAGGGAAAAAGCTATTGATACAAAGACTAGAGAAAGGGTCACTTTGCAGTCAAAACAAAACTCAAAGCAGAGTGTGTGGCTTTGTTACACTGAGAATTTATTTACATTTCATTTAATTCTGACAGAGAAGTACACCAACTTTAATTAGCATTTCAAAGACTTAAAAAGTGACAGTTAACTTTCTCATTGTGCCAGCGACCCCACTAGGAAACTGTTCCTGTGGATCCTTCCAAAGATAGGTGATTCATGTACGAGTAAATGTAGATCTCTCTTATTTGAAGCCTTGATCTGGCTGTATTTCAGAATTAGGGCTTCTTCTGTAAGATGAATTTCAGAAAGATATCTACCATTTTGTGCAAATCCTGATAGGAGGTGTATCCAACCTTTTGACAGTGACAAAACCTTGTCAAGTATAGATAGGGCTCACATTTGAGAACTGGACAGTTCCTGCAAAAAGCAACACGTAGCAGCACCACCAACTTTACCACCAACACCACCAGCAACAACTCAATGTTTTAAGAAGGCTTGCTGTTTTGTGTTAAGCCACCTCATACACCCCTGCTAAGTATAAGCTTGTAGGTCACAGATTGCACATACTTGCATGTAATCAAATACTACTAGGCATAGATACTACAATAATTAGCACGAGTAAAGATTACAGAGTCTCTTGTCAGTTCTTGTCAGATTTTGCCACCATAGAGGGTACACTTAAGAAACCTTTCACCTTTATTTTCATGGATTTTGGTCTTTCCCAAAGGGGACCATACTGAATGCCCACTGTCCCTCTTCCTTTGTATCTGAGTGTTGCAGATTTGCTGTTCTTTGCAGTTTTTCCCCCCCTTAATGGAGCTTTATTTCACATCACTGTGTAAATAACATGTTTTAGGTAACTTTGTGATATTCCATTGACCTATGTTTGGCCTCCTATAATAAAATGCCATACACAGTGTAGAAAAACAACCGAAATACATTTCTCACAGTGACCAGTTGGTTTCCTAGGTGAGGGCCCTCTTTTTTCTCTCTGCATTCTCACATGGACAGAGGGTGCTTCAGTCTCTTCCTTTTCTAGGGACATTAATTCACCCTATGAGTTCATTTAACATTAGTACTTCCCAATGATTGTATCTCCAAATATTGTCATTGTGGAGGTTATGACTTTGATACATGCATTTGGGGGCAGGCACAAACATCAAATGCTTAATTTCATCATGATGGTGTGCCGTTTGTCCAGGTGTGTTGGCACATCCTTTAATTCCGATTCTCTGAGTTTGAAGTCAGCCTAATCTACACAGTGAATTGGGCTACATACTGAGACCCCGTCTTTAAAAAAAGGAAGGAGAACTTTTAAATGCTATCCTTGCAAATGCTCTTTTTTGATATGCAGTTAGGTTGCTTTTGACCAAGTGCATGATCTTATGCACGCATCACTTTATTAGATATCTTATAGGCTAAACTTACAGAGGTAAGACTGATGGCTCAGAGTATTTGTGCACATGTAGTTTTGATACTTGTAATTAAAGTTGTCCAGTTTCCATTGGTCTAGCACTGGGTAAGGATAACTGCTTTTTTCCTCATTGCCTGTAGGAGTGAGATTAAGAATCATGGAAGGGCTATTTGTCTTTTCTTTCTTAGGAGCTGACCTTATCCTTGATTTGTTGTTTATTTTCTTAGATTTGTAAAATTTATCTTTTCCATATGGAGTTATAGAGACATACATAAGAGTTAAAAATCAGTTGTGAGCCACCATTTGAGTGCTGGGAACCAGAAGCATCTGTTGAAGAGTAGTAAGTGCTCGTAACTCCTAAGGTATCTCCAGTCCAAATAGATCCAAAGCTGCAGGACTTTTTTTCCCTATTTTCTGTTAAGTTTTTCTGCTGCTTTTCTTTTTGTCTTTTTTTAAACTTTTTTTTTTTTTACTTTTTATTAATTCTTTGTGAATTTCACAGTCCCACTCATCTTGTCCCTTCATATTCACCCTGCAACCTCCCCCCCCCAAAGAAAACAAAAAATAAAACAGCAACAAAACAAAATCATCTTGCTGTGGAAGCTGCCATAAAACACTGTGTGTCCCACAGTGCCCCTTCTGTCCACACATCTTCACTTGCATATGTTCATTGCAATGAGTCTGGTCTGATTTGAGGTCCCTGGCTTCTAGTACTCTGTTAATACTGGATCCTTGCTGGGACTCCTTAGCTATCCTGTTGTTGTCCTGTGTCATGGAGGTCCTGCAGCTTTGGATCTGCAGGACTGGCCCCTTCACTCATTTTAGCAGTTCAGAGATGGGGTAGATATTAGAATGGGTCAACTCAGAGTCTTGGATCTGGGTCTACTGGAAGCTGAGTTGGTCAGCTCTCCAGCACTCCTCTGAGTCACTATGGCTAGCTGTCTTGCTTTGCCCAGGGAGAGGGTGGAGCCAGCTCTCCCTCTCTCATGACTTGGGGAGGGGTTTCATCTCACCTAACTGCATTTCATTGTTTGCTGACCATCCCACCAGTCCCTGGCCCTAAGAGTTGCTGGGCATGGTAGCGAGCGCTTTTAATTCCAGCATTTGGGAAGCAAAGGCAGGCATGTCTCTGTTAGTTGAAGGCCAGCCTGGTCTACAAAGTCAGGACACTCAGGACTTGTTACATAGAGAAACTATATCTTGACACCCCCCCCCAAAAAAAAAGACCCTGAAGTAATTTACTATTGATGTTGAGTAAGCTAGAAAAAAAATGAGAACTCAGGGAAAATGGGATTCTAGAGTATTCTAATGATGTAAATAGTCGATAGTGATGCAGGCTTACCATGTTTCCAAGTATTATTCTAGTTCTAGTGCGTTTACATTGTTTAAGCATCCCATGATGACCTAAGGCATGCTAGCCAATTTTGCAGATGAGGAAACATTTATAGATTGTTGATGATGTTGAACAGTTTATTTAAACAAGAAGCTAAATTCAAGTTGATTAAATGGTGTAGTTTTGTTGTTGTCTGCAATGCTTTTTGGTGTGTAGATGTAGACAACCTTTAAAAAAGATGAAAATGTGGAGTCTAAAAAGTGAGTGAAAATGGAAACGTTTAGGAAAGAACATATTTGGTTATCATAGAATTGGTGCTTTCCATAGGATAAGCAAATCAGTTTGTGCTCTTCCAAGAAATCTTGGTGTTTGGAGGGTGAATATTTCTGACTCTGATCTCTGTGGCTTTTGTTTTTTCCATGAAGGAGGGTCTTCAGGCAAGCAGAAGAGAATAGAGAATGGAAGCGTAGGGAGTTTGAAGCACTGGTTATTTAAGGTTTGAAATTTTGAATTTAAATCTATCAGTCTGGTTTGTGACCTTCCCTAACTCTCAATACCACATTATTTAACTGATTATAAAGAAACACAAGTAAGGCATTAAGATTTATTCAGGATCAGGGTTTTGCCATGTTTAACACAGTTCTTATGGGAGTAAACCAGTAGAAGAGATGGCTTAGTGGTTAATAACACTTGCAGAGGACCCAGGTTATATTAACAGGACTCACAAGTGGCTCACACCTGTATGCAACTTCAATTCCAGGAGATCTGACTTCTCTCAGCATGAAATATGCACATGGCACACTTACATGCAGACAAAACATCGATACACATAATAATAAGTAAATCTAAATAAAACAGTAGGAAGTGTAGACAGATGGGTAGATAGATAAAACTCCCAAGAATTTCCTAGTGTAAGGGTTGGTAGGTTTGCAGTCCTTGGCATAAGTAGGTAGGAGAAGAAAAACTGGTGGTTTTCAACCTTCCTAATGCTGTGACCCTTTAATACAGTTCCTCATGTTGTAGTGACCTCAAATCATAACATTTTTCTTGTTACTTTATAACTAATTTGCTACTGTTGTGAATTGTAAAGTAAATATCTGTGTTTTCAGATGGTCTTGGGTAACCCTTGTGAAAGAGTAGTTTAATCCTCTAAAGGGGTCATGATCCACAGGTTGAGAATCTCTGTTTTCTATACTCTTGAGGCAGAATTTCATCTTCAGACAGTTGGACACCTGCCCACATTATCAAGAATAATTTCTTGTGCTTAAAGTCTTCTGATTATAGATATTAACATCTATAAAATATCTCAATAACTCCTAGATTTGTGTTCAGTTGGATATCTTGGTCAACAACATAGCAAGGATAACCCCAAATTGATTATCATACCAGTTTAGTACAAGAGAAGAAACAAGGAAATAGGCTTTTTTAAAAGGTGTGCTAAGTAGTAACAGAGACTCATGAACTCTGACATGGATGAGGAGGTTAAGTCAACATGTGCATAGCAGAAGTCATAGCATAGGGATGCTGACATTTCCATTAGTATTTGGGATGGGGGAGATTTCACTAGTGCAGTAGTCTCCACCCCTTTGAGGGTTGCATATCAAATATTTATGTACGACTCCTAACAGTAGCAAAATTATAGTTATAAAGTAGCAGTGAAATAATCTTATGGTTGAGGTCACCTCAACATGAACTGTGTTAAAGGGCTTAATTAAATTAAAAAACAGCATTAGGAAGGTTGAAAGTCATTGCACTAGGGTATCAGTTACTGGCATTGATAATTCCCAGGATGATCCTGGATGTGGAGTACTGAGGTGGGAAAGAGATACAAATTTGTGGAATGAGAAAGATACTAAATTAAAGAGAGTGGGGCTTGGGAGTATAACTTAGTATTAGAAGCTTGCCTAGCAAGTGCAAAGCCTTGAATTGTGTCTCCAGCACTATATGTGTTTGTATATGTAGAAGGGTTAGCCTGGATATGTGAAGTCACCAAGCCATGATGGGAATAAAGATATATACCATTGTCGGTGTAAATATTATTTGGGGGTTTCTACCCAACTTTAGATAATTTAGTTCCCAAATAAAAGACACAAAATCTTTATAATAAGCCTTAAAGCTTAGAGCTGGACAGATAACTCTCTATGCTGTTTTATGTATTTCCTGTCAATAACCCAACACCTAGGTCACTCCTCCAACAGGCTCACCCCAATGGTCATACACTCATGATCTACCTACCCTATGGTGACTTTTCCTTCCTCCTCCTCCTCTCTCTTTGTGGTCTCTGCCTGAGACCCAAGCCTGGTGTCTTAGGGTTTCCATTGCTATGAAGAGACCATGACCAAGGCAACTCTTTTTTTTTAATTGATTGTTTTATTTATTTATATTTCAAATGTTGTCCCCCTTTCCCGTAAGCTCTCCACGAGCTCCTCATCTCCTTCCCCCTCCCCTTTGCCTCTAAGAGGGTGCTCCTCAACCCACCCATCCACACCTACCTCACTCTCTAGCATCCCTCTTCTCTGGAGATCAAGCCTCCATAGAACCAAGCACATCCCCTCCCACTGAGGCCAGACAAGGCAGTCTTCTGCTACACATATGTAGCAGGGACCATGGACCAGCCCATGTATGCTCTTTGGTTGATGGTTTAGTCTCTGGGAGCTCTGAGGGGTCCGGTTAATTGATAACTGTTGTTCTTCCTATGGGGTTGCAGTCCCTTTCAGCTCCTATATAGTTCTTCCACTAACTCTTCCATAAGAGTCCCTGAGCTCAGTCCAATGGTTGGCTGTAAATATCTGCATCTTTCTCAGCCAGATGCTGGTAGAACCTCTCAGGACAACCATGTCAGGCTCATATCTCTAAGTACAACATGGCATCAGCAATAATGTTGGTTTGGTGCCTGTGCATGGGATGGATCCCAAGTTGGGGCAGTCTCTGGATGGCCTTTCCTTTAGTCTTTGCTCCATTGTTGTCCATGCATTTCCTTTAGACAGGAACAATTCTGGGTCAAACATTTTGAGATTGAGTGGGTGGCCCCATCCCTCAACTGGGGGTCAAGGCAACTCATAAAGGTAAACGTTTAATTGGGGCTGGCTTACAATTTCTCAGAGGTTCAATCCATTAACAGCAGCAGGAAGCATGGCAGTATGCAGACAGACATAGTGCTAGAGAAGGAGCTGGGTGTTCTGCAGTGATTCAAAGCCAGCCAGAGAGACTGGCATCTGCAGGCAGCAAGGAGGAAGCTCTCTTCTGCACTGGGTGGAGCCTGAGCATAGGAGGAGACCTCAGAGCCCACCCCCACAATGACACACTTCCTCCAACAAGGCCATACCTTCTAATAGTGCTTCTTCCTATGGGCCAAGCATATTCAAACCACCACAATGGGAATTTTTGCTCTGTCTTCTCTCTCCTGCCCAGCTCAGGCTGTAGGCATCTTTATTAACCATTCAGGGAGAACTTGAAGGGCAGGGTTTACACAACAAAACTGGTATACATGAAGATCTCATCTTGATCTCATCCAGATCTTGGGATACAGAATTTAGTATTTGAAATATATAGCAGCACCAGACCAACCTACTACATACATGTTTCATGAGCAATTTGCTTAACATTATAGAGCATAAAGGAAGACAGGGAAATACCATAGATGTAGATGTAAGTGTGCTTGTTACAAATTAAGAATTTTGGACAAGGGATAAAGAAATGGGTAAAATAAAGGATTTATAGAGCTCCATTACAGTGTGAATTCAAGAAGTAAACTAGGACTGGCATATCAGGCATGTGAGATGTGATGGATCAGTTCTCATGATGGGAGACAGTGGTATTCTAGTGCTATGGGACTCTGTAGCAGTGGATTTTGTTATTATTGTTGTTGTTATTTTTGTTTGTTTTTTTGTTTTCAGAGGGGAGAAAGGGTCTGACTATATAACCCTGCTGTTTGTCCTAACCTTGTTAGAGACTGAGATGTTTTAGAGCTAGGCCCTGGCTTCTAGAAAAACTGCTTTGCCCTATGTTTTTTTTACTCTTGGAGTCTGACCTAACACAGGCCAAGGATAATTCATTTCTCCATGGCTGAGTTATGTTGACCCTTTGACTGCAGTATTTAATCCTCCCTAACCCTGTTGATCTGTTGAGAGTTCATCTTAGACACCTTGTAGGAATTGGTAGGTAAACCTGGAAGGTAGTGGTTCTGATACCAGACTTCCTTACTTTACTAGATCCTGGTCTTTTAAGAGTGAAGATACTCAGATGCCTTACCTAGACAGTGTGAGTTACCTAATTCACAACTGTGAGAAAAGTGATTTGTTAGTCTGATGATGTAGTAAAATTCCTCATTTGACATTTTAGTGTATATGGTTTAGTTCTTCCTCAAGATGAGATAATGGAGTACTAGTTGGTGTGCATTATCACCTAGATAATATAATATAATAAATATAATATAATATAATATAATATAATATAATATAATATAATATAATATAATAAATATAATATAATATAATATAATATAATAATATAAATATGATAAAAAAAATTTTAAAGATGGCAGAGAAAACTGTTTTTGCAGTTTGTGAAAGATAAAGCTAGGATAATACTTTCATGTTAGTGAGAGAAAGCAGTCACACACAAAAACACCTGGCATAATTGGTGGCAAGCTGTTATAAAGACTATAGAATCCTACTCATTGTAAATGAGTCACTGAGAAGTCACACTGAGTGAAATTTTTTAAATTTCCACAGAGAACCCCTTAAATGACCTCTGAGTTAGTGCATAGGAGAGTCAACATCAGGGCTGAGTTTATAACTGCCTTGTCATTTCCATGTCCATAGCCTATTTGTTAGTATGATAAAGGCTTGTAGAAAAAATGTAATTCTGTAGTACCCATTAGATGCAAGAGTGTCAATAATTTGATTTGGTCTGTATTTCTCTCTCTCTCTCTCTCTCTCTCTCTATATATATATATATATATATATATATATAGAGAGAGAGAGAGAGAGAGAGAGAGAGAGAGAGAGAATATAAAAACTTTTCATAAGCTGGTTTATGTTATTCATTAATCTGTTTCTATTCTTCTGAATTTCAGAATCATAAGTTTATCATCACCCTTGCTTATTGTATTTGAAGAGAAAAAGTAGTATTCTTAAGAAATGAGTTACTGAAGAGTTCTGTTTTTGATGATTTTCTCAGCAATATTTGATGAAACCTTTGGAAGATAGAAGTTGTTTCTTGGTTACTTCTCTTTGTGGCCTCTTTTCTCAAAGTTAATGTGTTGTATGTGTTCTAAGAGCTGGTTTCTTTGTTGCACTTGCCCATACATTCTGATACTACTGATTGGTCGATTGCTTGCTTTCCTTTTCGTTTTGGTCCCTTATTAACTAAACCCCTTAAATGACTCCCAACTTCTTTAGAATACTTATGTATACAAACAAGAAAGAATCTTAGAGGAAACACAAGTTAACATTTCATCTCCCTTCTAAGGGACTTTTAAATTTTTAATTTTCTATTTGAAGCAGTCTTACTGTAAATCTTTGACTAGCCCAGTACTTGATTTATAGACCAAGTTAGATTCTCTTGTCTCTGCCTCCCAAATGCTGGGATTATAGGAATGTGCCACCAGGTCTGGTTTATTTGTTTCTCCAAAGGACAATTTGCTACAGCCAGGTGCTTTAGGACTCTTATGAAGGTCTTTCCATACATGGTCGTTCATGCTGATATTGGGAAGTTGGGCTACAATTCCAAGTCCTATTCCACCATCTTGTTCTGCCCCTTTGCCTTCGAAAGTCAATCCATAGCTGGTTGTCTCCAGCCAGGGTTCATACTGTTAGCCTATTAGGCTGTCCTTACCTCTGATTTTTCTTTTCATAATGCTGGATCCTTGAACATACTAGGCCAGTTGTCTGGGAGATGATTCTTTGGATTTAACTGATTGTTTCCTTTGGTGGTTAACTTGGGTCTTTAGAGACTGCTCCTAAAAACTTGACTTTACAGACTGCTATATATTTAGGGTTTTCAGTTTTGATAACACTCTTGTTTGTTAGATTATATTCTTATGGAAGACAAGGTTTCAGGTCATGCCCTAAAGTAGTATGGTCATGTAAGAAGGTATTTCAGGAGGTATTAAGAAGATCACAACTCATGTCCTCATGTTGTTAGTAATTGATCAGTGCAGTGGCATTGTGCTTCCCTGTGTCTTGTTTCCTAGTAGAATTTACCTGCTAGTTTTAACAGTCATTGATTAGCTTTGGTTGAATCCATTACTTCATTTGTTCCTGCTGAGCAGCGTGTATTTTTCTAACAATCTTTTTGAATCTATTAGCCAGCTTTTCATTCTATTCAAAGACTTTCTGGAGCCTGGTACAACAGCATACACATGTAATTTCAGCATTTGGAATTTGGGATGCATAGTGTGGTGGTTTGAATATGTTTGGCCCAGGGCCACTGTTTAGAGGTGTGGCCTTGTTAAAGGAAGTGTTTCATTGTGGGCATGGGTTTTAAGACCCTTCTAGGTGCCTGGAAGCCAATCTTCTCCTAGTGGTCTTCAGATGAAGATGTAGAACTCTCAGCTCTTCCAGCATGCTTCCTGCCTTGATGATAATGGACTGAACCTCAGAACCTGTAAGTCAAATTAAATGTCGTTCTTTTTAAGAGTTCTTGGTCATAGTGTCTCTTCATGAATGGAAACCCTAAGACACATAGCAAGACCCTGTTCCCCCCAAAATATTTTTAAAGAATGATTTTATGTATGCAAATATACTGTTGCCTTCAGACACATCAGAAGAGGGCATCGGATCCCATGTGATCCCATTACAGATGTAGTTGCTGAGAATTGAACTCAGAACCTCTGGAAGAGCAGTCAGTGTACTTAGCCGCTGAGCCATCTCTCCACCAGACAAAAGAACTGGTTAGGTTGAAGCTGGTTGAAACTCCAGCTTATCTCATAATGAGAATGGTAGGGGTGGAACTAGCTCCTGACCAGGCTCTGTTTGTCCTTGAGCATGTGACAATGACACCCCATTGAGAGAACCACGACAGTCATATTGGACAACACCTGAAGCCCTTCCCCATGCAAATAAAGCATCCCTAACATTACAGACTGAGCCAATGGGAAGAATCTATCCTGATCCTACCCTACCTCCAAAGATGTTTATAAGGTTCCTATCCACAAGGAATAAAATATGCTTGGAAAAGGCAACTTATGTAACTTGTGCTTAGAGTCGGGGAGTTATGTTTTAAAGATAACTGTCCTTCTAGATTTTGTTTTTATTATGAATGGCTGTTAGATTTTGTCTGGTGCCTTTTTGCATAGCCGTTGCTGGAAATCACATGATTTTTCTACCTGTTATGTATTTCTCAGTAGATTTTAGGACCAGCTTTGTATACCTGGGATAAATCCTACCTGATCCTAATGAGTAATTCCTTTTCATACTTTGTTGAAATTCATTGAATGTTTGTTGAGGATTTTTGCATTGTGTTCATGCAATGTACTGGTCTGTGGTTTTCCTTTCATCTTTGTCTGCCTTTGGTGTTAGGGTAATATTTTCCTTTAGAGTGAGTTAGTACTTGGGCCTTCCGCCTCTTTGAGATTATAAAGAGCTAGAGGGCTGGAGAGATGAATCATTGATTAATTAGAACATAAACCACTTACAGAGGACCTAGGCTTGGTTCCTAGCACCCACATGTGAGCTCACTGTTAACTTAGGTTCCAGATCTAACACCAGCTTCTGACCTCCATGTCACTAGGCATGCATGTAGTATACACACATACTTGCAGGCACTCAGATATGCATCAAATTAAAAAGAGAGAGAAAGCATTCTTTTCCTTAAGTGCTTACCAAAATCAACTAGTGAAATCACTAGGGCCTTGTACTTTCTGCTGAAAGTACTAACTGCCGGTTCATTTTGTTTAATAGACACAGCTCTATTCAGGTGACTGATTCTTTTGTGTATATGCTTCTGTTTAGGTTATATCTGTAAAAAGAACTTTGGTGGGTTCCTCAGAGTTAATTCATTTCATCTCAAGTTACCAGGTGGTAGATTCACAGTAATTCATAGCATTCCTTTGTCATTCTTTAAATAAAAGGTTGGGAGGGGGGAGGGTGGCAGTGAGGTCTTGCTAGTAATCCAGGCTGCCTTGCAACTCACACCTTAGCCCACTCTGGTCTCAAGCTCATTATTCTCCTGCCTTAGCATTCTGAGTGTTGGGCTACAATGGATGCCATCACACTTGCCCCTTCATGCTTCCAGTGTCATCTGACAGTAATAATGACCCATCTCTCATTTGTATATTAGTAACTTGTGTTCAGTGTTCTCCCTTCTTCCCTCTTGTCTCTGCTTCCTCCCCACCCCACACCCCACTTCTCACTGGTACTGGGAATCACACCCAGGGCCTTACACGTGCTAGGCAAGCAGTCTGCATCTCCAGCATTCTCTGTAAATCTTGAGACAGAGTCTCCCTAAGTGAACCACCTGGATTTGAACTCACTGTGTAGCTCTTGCAGGCCTTGAAGTTGTGGTCCTCCTGCTTCAGCCTCCTTAGTAGTTGCAATTATAGGCCTACAACACAAGGCTCAGCTGTTGCTTCTTCCTCTCAGACTACTCCTTTCTACTTTTTCCTTGGCCTGGAAAGGTATCTATTTTACTTACATTTTCAGATAAGCTTTTGGGTTTTGTTGGTTTCATGTATTTCCCTGTTTTTTGCTTCATAAATTTCTACCCTGGTTTTCCTGTGGTACTTGCTTTAGGTGGTATTATTAATTTTTATATATAGTGTTCCATGTTTGGTCCATCAGAATTTCCAAAGGTGGCTTCTCTGTCGACTTGGTCCAGAGATGACTGTTCACTGAGTGCTTCCTTGCTTGCTGGCAGTGTTTCGCTTGTGTTTACCTTGCCCTAACCCGAAGAACTCTGACCTAACTCTCTTTCTTTAGAAAGTTGTTTTCAGACTTATTTTTTTTTTTATGATTGTCAATTTTTTTCTTTAAACTTTGAACTGGTTTGCTTGCTGGGATTTGGGCAGTTTATGCAAGAGTAACTGAGACCATTCCTCATTTCAAAAACAGTATTTTCCTGCTTGGTTTAGGTAAATTAGTGATTTGTAGTTAAGCAGTTATCTCATATGTTAGATGAAGAGACAGTTGAATGCCTTTTTAAAAAGTTATTAGTTCTCTTTGTAATACCCTGAGTTGGCTTGTTTGCTGTTTTGGCATCTCTATAATTTGCCACTTTTAAAAGCAATTGAATTTTAATTTAAAAAAGAACTAGTACACAAAACACTTCACAGATAGCTGTTTATATATTCTAACAGTTTTTTGTGCTAATACTCTTGTTTCTTGCCACCTTAATTTTATAGAAGGGAAAATTAAGGCAGGATGAGATCAGTAACAAGACAATAATTTGATGCATTGTGAGGTGTAACTGGACATTTGACTACTTTATTGGGCTCTTTTTCCTGTTTCCCTACACCGCCTATACCTTCCAACCCCCTAACACGAGGTTGAGAAGGAAGATTAGAGCAGAAAGAGGTACCCTGGTTTGATATTGCAGGAGCCACTTATTTAGGCAAAACTTTTGAGGTACTTAATTAGAAGTATCTAGAGCCTCGTGTATTCCTTTGAAATAGTGTTCTTTGCTGATTAGGGGTGTCCTTGGGTAAAGTCCAGTCTTTGTCATCAGGATATCTGCAATAAGCAATCCAGAAGTGAGGGGCAAGGTTAGCAGGATGAGCAGCAGCCTCTTGGGCTGTTCTCGGGACTCTGGCATCTTTATACCCTTTTAAGAGTCCCCAGAATCCCAAATATAATGATCCCGATCTTCAGCTGACAAAATCACCCCTGAGCATGAGACAGATCATAGTTGACTGCTGTGGACAATCTGAAGCAGCCCTATCATATCCCACATCTGGAATTAAAACAAAAACATAATTCTTACAACATTTCTTTGTTTTTAAAGAAACCAAAATTCTCATTACAGTGAAGAACAGCATCATGTTCTTCCGTCTCCTTGCAATGATTACAGTATAATAGGTATTACTCTTGCTACCATAGTGCCCTGGTTTGATATTGTAGGAACCACTTATTTAGGCAAAAATTTTGAGGCACTTAATTGGAAGTATCTAGAGCCTCTTGTGTATTCTTTTGAAATAGTGTTCTTTGCCGCAAATTCTTTGGCCAAGAAATAGACATTTTCATGAATAATGCCATTTCTTTGAAGATTGAGGCTTTTAAAAAAAGTATATTAAATCTAGTTAGAGCATAAATTTTAAAATATTCTGTATGATACAGGTTAAATAAGACTAAAACACTAACAACAGTATCTGTAGCTGGTATTTTTGTATATAGTCACTGCTAGAATTGGAGGATTTTTATTTTAGTAGAGAAAAACATGTTTTATATGGTGTTAAATTTGGGGTCAATTTAAAATTCCGCTTTTCTGATATGTTGATATGGCACTCCTACATCCTCTCTCCTGGCTTATTTCTGCCCTATCCTCTGCCTTCCTAAAGTTACTAGAACCAGATGGTCACTCGTTTATGACACGCTGCTTTTGAAAAGATTTTGCTGTTTGTTTTGTTGTTGTCTTAAGACCTTGTCTCACTATGTAGTCCTAGTTAGCCTGGAATTCACATTGTAGGCCAGACTGGCCTTAAACTCAGACATCCCCCCTCTCTTCCCCTCCCCCCACCCGCCTCTGCCTCTTGAATGTTGGTCTAGCAACAGCAAGGGTTTTGAAAACTGCTGCATTATATGAAACCAGCTGTGATGACCTGGTTGTCAACTTGACTACATCTGGAATGAACTACAATCCAGAAATGGAGGGCACACCAGTGATCCGGATCTTGAGGCATAGTGGTCTTCAAAGTTTAGGACTCGGTAAGATAGTACACATCTTTAATCCCAGAATACTGAGGCAATCAGATCTCTGAGTTCAAGATCAGCCTGGTACAGAGCATGTTCCAAATCCAGGTGTGGTGGTACATACCTTGATTTTGGGCCATACTTTCTTCTGGACAATGGAAGAAGGAAGACTCACTGTTCTTCACCTGCTTGCACTTACTTGCCAGCACATTTGCTGGAACCTACTTTAGGATTCCAGCTTATGTAGGAGACCAGCTGAAACAACTAGCCTTGTGGGACTGAGCAACTACCAGATTCTTGGACTTCCCATTCACAGCTGCCCATTGTTGGGTTAGTCATTACAATAAATTCCCTTAATATAGAGAGACATTCCATATGTTCTGTGATTCTACAGAACCCTGACTATTACACCAACAAAATCTTTGGATCGCTCATGGAATGGTTATATGTTTTCTGAAATTTTAAATAAACTTGAAAGTTTGAATGTTGTTATTGTCAATAAATACTGCTATGTGCTTTGAAGTGATAGATTCTCTTTATTCATTATCAAAATATCTTCTATGTACCCTATTTCAAGTCACTAGTTTGTAACTCTAGCACTTGAGAGGCAGAAGTAGAAGCATCCTGAGTTCTGTAGAGCTTGAGGTGCATAAAGCCTGAGACTCTGTCTCACTAACACCAACACACCCCACACAGACCAAGTAAATAATAGTTATTGTGTTAGTAGCTCTTATAAAAATAATGTTTTGTGGAAAAGTGGCTCACAGATGCGTTTTTGGGGATAGCTTGTACTTTAGCAGATAGTGGAAAGAAGTGCTTATATACACTTCCTGTGTCACAATACAGATGATCTGTATTCTTATAGCAGAATTGAACAAATGAATTGCAATGTGAAATCTAAAATCATGTAATGTTTTTATAGTCTGTACTAAAATCCTGTGATCTGTGCTTGTTTGCTTGTTTTTGTTTTTGACAGGGTTTCTCTGTGTAGCCCTGGCTGTCTTGGAACTCACTCTGTAGACCTTGCTGGCCTCAAATTCAGAGACCAGCCTGCCTCTGCCTTCTGTGTGCTGGGATTAAAGGCAAGTGCCACCACCACCCAGTGATTTGTGCTGTATTTTAAGTGAGTCTTTTGCCTGTTTGAGTTTAAAACATCAAGTATTGGTCATCTAGAAAATACTGCTTCAATAAGGACTACTTAAATGTTGCCATAGTTACAGTTGTCATAGTGTGATCTGAGGACTGGAATGTCATAGGAAACTGTCAGAACAGGGTGAGTAAGCAAAACACTTCTGATTTGGTTTTCCACTATAATCAAACTACACTGGTTTTCAGAAGTATGATTTAATACCCATTTGTTGTTCTCTACTTAAATGTGCTGCATTCCCTGTGTTCACCCAGCTACAGAACTAGCCCTACAGTTATTTTCTCCAGCTGCTGTGGTTATCAGCAGGGACCTTGTCATACAGTTAGGATGTTCTATGCCTTATACGAGATCAAGGAGATAATAGTGGACAGGTTGTGCCTGGAAGTGGAGAATTAGATGATCAATAGGACTGAGGTTAACATAAATGACTTGCTCATTGGTGGAAATTCCTCCCCTGTTGAGCCGGAAGGCTAACTTTAGGAAGCACAGTAATCACTGGATACCACAGAATATTGTCATGAACTGTAGAAACTTCATTAACAGAAACCTATATGAAGTGAATCAAAGACAACTACAGTCACATCAGAGGTAGACTTGAAGAATAGAGACCATGGTCAGAGTGTTTATGGCAGGGTTATAGGAGAAAAGAAGCACACCTTTCTGATTGAAAAGTAAAACCAAATATATCTGATCCTTTTTGGTAAAAAAAAACAAAAAACAAACAAAAAACAACAACAACAACAAAAAAACCACGGATCTAGAGTGTTATAAAAATATAATGTGGCAGTAGGTGGAGGTACCTGATGGGCCCATGCCAAGGTGCCCACTGAGAAATTACATCATGTGACAGACTTGGTATAAGGGAAATGTATTGGGGAGCGAAGAGAATGAGGACCTGGAGAAGGGACAGAGGCAAACAGCGGAAGCACAGCCATGGGCAGAGAAAGACAGAAAGGGGGAGAGGCAGGCAAGCCAGGGAACACTTGGGAGAAAAAGAGGTCGAGGGACAGAGAGTAAGAAAAGAGGGGAGCAACTGGGGTGGCAAGCAGTGCTTTTATAGCCACACCTGGTGCACTACCTGCACTTAGCAGCAGGTAATAGCATAAGTTCTTGCTAGGTCCCTGGGAGGCATCTAGAGGAATCACCTGTAAGCCAACTTAGAGTCCATGATTTCTCCGCTGTACTACTATGACTTCACAGTCTTCTTTAAGGCTACTTTGGAAATGGAAGGATGCTTAGCAGTTATTTTGCGTCATTTATCTATCATCCACAGATTAACAGGATATAGGTAGCAATGATGTTTTTTGAGTTCTGTGTTTATTTTGACTGATTTGTTTGGTATAGTTATTGTTGGTTTAGAAAAAGAATATGACTTCTAGGTTATCTGAAAATGCATTTCATTCTTTTTTTTTTTTTTTTTAAAGATTTATTTATTTATTTATTATATGTAAGTACACTGTAGCTGTCTTCAGACACTCCAGAAGAGGGCGTCAGATCTTGTTATGGATGGTTGTGAGCCACCATGTGGTTGCTGGGATTTGAACTCAGGACCTTCGGAAGAGCAGTCGGTGCTCTTAACCCGCTGAGCCATCTCTCCAGCCCCTCATTCTTTTTTTTTTTAAAAAAGATTTATTTATATATGTTCAGGCTTGTTTATTTGTATATGTGCCATATATGGGCAGATGCTCTTAGAGTTCAGAAGAGGGCCAATGGAGTTACAGGTTGTGGGTGTGCTGTGTGTTTGGAACCATGCTTGGATCCTCTGAAGGCTGCAAGGGCTCTTAAGTAAGACACTGAGCTATCACTTTAGTCTCAAATTGAAATTTTTAAAAAGTTAATCTCTGACTCCCTTAGTTTTATATGGGAAGGAAATCTGTGCTAATTCTTTAACCTTTCTTCCTGAATAAAATCTTTTATAAAATTTTTTTATTTTTATCAAACTAATAAAATTTATTTTAAAATATACAACTCAGTATTGACATTTTTTAAGTCATCAAAATAATTTATAATAGTTAAATGCCTCTTAAATAATCATGATGTCTTCTGAAGCTAAAAGTAATATGCACTCAACCCGTTTTTAAAATTGATTTGGAACATTAAACATGGTAGAAGTAGAAAAACATCTCTTATCAAGTCCTCTATGAAAGGAAATTTTGACATGTTCCTGATTAGACAGAAACTGTTCCATCTCCAAAGGAGAATACCCAGTGTAACTGTGGCTTCATAGAATGAATTGGGTAGTGTTCCTTCTGTTTCTATTTTTGTGGAATAGTTATTGGTATTAGGTCTTCTTTCAAGGTCCAAGGTCTGATAGAATTCTGCACTAAACCCATCTGGTCCTGAGCTTATTTTTGTTTGGGAGACTGTTAATGACTGCTTCTATTTCTTTAGGGGTTATGGAACTATTTAGATGGTTTACCTAATCCTGATTTAACTTAGGTACTTGGTATCTGTCTAGAAAATTGTCCATTTTATCCAGATTTTCCAGTTTTGTTGAATAAAGGCTTTAGTAGGAGGATCTAATGATTTTTTTAATTTCCTCAGTTTCTGTTGTTATATCTCCCTTTTCATTTCTGATTTTGTTAATTGGGATACTGTCTCTGTGCCCTCTGGTTAGTCTAGCTAACGGTTTATCTATCATGTTGATTTTCTCAAGGAACCAGCTCCTGGTTTCATTGATTCTTTATATAGTTCTTTTTATTTCTACGTGGTTGATTTCAGCCCAGAGTTTGATGATTTCCTGCTGTCTACTCCTCTTGGGTGTATTTGCTTCTTTTTGTTCTAGAGCTTTCAGGTGTGCTGTCAAGCTGCTGGTGTCTGCTCTCTCCAGTGTCTTTATGGAGACACTCAGCTGAGTTTTCCTCTTAGCACTGCTTTCATTATGTCCTATATGTTTGGGTATGTTGTGCCTTCATTTTCATTAAGTTCTAAAAAGTCTTTAATTTCTTTATTTCTTCCTTGACCAGGTTATCATTGAGTAGGACATTGTTCAGCTTCTATGTGTATGTGTGCTTTCTGTTGTTTTTGTTGCTGTTAAAAGACCAGGTTTAGTCCGTAGTGATCTGATATGATGCATGGGATTATTTCAGTCTTCTTGTATCTGTTGAGGCCTGTTTCATGACCAATTATATGGTCAGTTTTGGAGAAGGTATCATGAGGTGCTGAGAAGAAGGTATATTCTTTTGTTTTAGGATGAAATGTTCTATAGATATCTGTTAAATCCATTTGGTCCATAACTTCTGTTAGTTTCACTATGTCTGTTTAGTTGTGTTTCCATGATCTGTCATTACTGATAGTGGGGTGTTGACATCTCCCACTGTTATTGTGTGAAGTGCAGTGTGTGCTTTGAGCTTTAGTAGAGCTTGTTTTATGATTGTGGATACCCTTGCATTTGGAGCATAGATGTTCAGAATTGAAAGTTCATCTTGGTAGATTTTTTCCTTTGATGAGTATGAAGTGTCCTTCCTTATCCTTTTTGATAACTTTTGGTTGAAAGTGGATTTTATTCAATATTAAAATGGCTATTATACCTTGTTTCTTGGAACCAATTACTTGGAAGATTGTGTTTCCTGTATGCAGGAAAATATTGGTTCTGGTTTACATACCCAGTCTGTTATTTTATGTTTAATTATTGGGGAATTGAGTCCATTGATATTAAGAGATACTAAGGAATAGTGATTGTTGCTTCCTGTTATTTTTGATGTTATTTTTATGTTTATGTGGCTATCATCTTTTGGATATTATCTATATCTTCTTTTTGTTGAAAGAAGATTAGTTTCTTGCTTTTTCTAGAGTGTGATTTCCCTTGTGTTGGTGTTTTTCAGCTCTGTTATCCCTTGTAGTGCTGGATTTGTGGAAAGATATTGTGTAAATTTGTTTTTGTCATGGAATATCTTGGTTTCTTCATCTATGGTAATTGAGAGTTTTGCTGGGTATAGTAGTCTGAGCTGGCATTTGTATTCTCTTAGGGTCTGTATAATATCTGCCCAGGATCTTCTAGCTTTCTGTCTCTGGTGAGAAGTCTGGTGTAATTCTGATAGGTCTACCTTTCTATGTTGCTTGATCATTTTCTCTTACTGCTTTTAATATTCTTTCTTTGTTTTGTGCATTTGGTGTTTTGAATATTATGTGATGGAATTTCTTTTCTGGTCCAATCTATTTGGAGTTCTGTAGGCCTCTTGTATATTTATGGGCATCTCTTTAGGTTAGGGAAGTTTTCTTCTATAATTTTGTTGAAGATATTTACTGGCCCTTTAAGTTGGGAATCTTCAGTCTCTTCTATATCTATTATCCTTAGGTTTGATCTTCTCATTGTGTCCTGGATTTCCTGGATGTTTTGGGTTAGGAGCTTTTTGCTTTTTGTGTTTTCTTTGACTGTTGTGTCAATGTTTACTATGGTATCTTTTGCACTTGAGATTCTCTCTTCCATCTCATGTATTCTGTTGTATCTATCACTCCTAATCTCTTTCCTAGATTTTCTATCTCAAGGGTTGTCTCCCTTTGTGATTTCTTTATTGTTTCTATTTCCATTTTTAGATCCTAGATTGTTTTATTCAGTTTCTTCACCTGTTTGGTTGTGTTTTCCTGAAATTCTTTAAGGGATCTTTCTGTTTCCTCTTTAAGGGCTTCTAGCTGTTTACCTGTGTTCTGTATTTCTTTAAGGGAGTTATTTATGTCCTCCTTAAAGTTCTGTATCATCATCATGAGATGTGATTTTAAATTAGTGTCTTGTTTTTCTGGTGTATTGGAGTATCCAAGGGCTCGCTGATACCAAGAAGCCTTGGTTTCTGTTGCTTATGTTTTGCCCTTGCCTCACCATCTGGTTATTTCTGATGTTAGCTGGTCTTGCTGTCTCTGACTATGGCTTGTCCCTCCTGCAAGCCTGTGTGTCAGAACTCCTGGGAGACCCATTCTCTCCTGGATGAATTTGGGTATGGAGAGCTATGGCACAGGGTCAGCTCTGGGTGCAGACAGAAACTGGAAGGATTCTGTTTTCAGTTGTTCCTTGATTCCTGTATCCTGATGGCTCTGGGTGGGTCCCTCTGGGGCCAGGAATTTGAGCAGAAGTGGTGGTCTTACCTGTGCTCACAGGCATATGAGCACTCCTGGGAGACTAGCTTTCTTCTGATGGTATTTGGGTATGGAGCTGGAGCTGGAGCCTATTGGCAAGTCTGTGGTGCATTTTCTTGATTAATAATTGATGTGATGATAACTGAGGGTGGTGTCATCCTGGCCTGGTGGTCCTAGGTGCTACAAGAAAGCAGGGGGCCATGTGTGGTGGTGCACATGCCACCTCTCATGGGAGGGTCTCTGTGAGTTTAAAGCCAACCTAGTCTATGTAGTACCAGGTCAGCCTGGGCTGTCAGAGAGACCTTCACACAGACACACAGGGAGAAGGGGAGAGAGAGAGAGAGAGAGAGAGAGAGAGAGAGAGAGAGAGAGAGAGAAGAGAAGAGAAGAGAAGAGAAGAGAAGAGAAGAGAAGAGGAGGGGAGGGGAGGGGAGGGGAGGGGAGGGGAGGGGAGAGGAGGGGGGAAGAGAAGATGAGATAGATAGATGGTAGATATAGATGGGGGGGCATACTAGATAGGGGGGTGGGGGTGGAAGCATACGAGCAAGCCATTAAGCATTGCTTCTGCATGGCCTACCTGGAGTTCCTCTCCTGACTTCTTTCATGACTGTAGTGGAAGTGGAAGTGAAATACACACTTCCCTCTCAAAATTACTTTTTGGTTTTGGTGTTTTATCACAGCAACAGGGTTAGAACCCCAATATTTGTGTTTGCCAGCATCTAACTTCAATTTTATTCAGTTTTCTTTGTAACTATTATTTTAAGTGAGTAAAACTAATTTCAGTTATTGAAGTCTGATTTGTTTAGGGGAGCATCTTTGAACTGCCACACAGGAGAACAGTTTAATGATACAGGTGTTTCAGTGTGCACTATTAGGAGGTATGGCCTTGTTGGAGGAAGTGTGTCATTGTGTAGGTGTGTTTTGAGGTCTTCTGTATTTAGGCTCTGTCCAACATAGAAGGTATCTCTTCTGGTCTGCCTGGGGAAAAAGTGCCTTCTGATCTGGAGATCAAGATGTAGCACTCTTGGCTTCTGGAGCACCAAGTCTACCTTCATACTAACATGCTTTCTGCTATGCTGATATGTCAAACTGTAAGCCAGCCCCAGTTTAATGTTTTCCTTTGTAAGAGTTGCCTTGGTCATGTCCCTTCACAGAAATATAACCCTAAGAAGTTGGTACTGGGCCTGGGCATTGCTGTGATAAGACTGACATCTCTTTGAGTTCAAGGTAATTCTACCAGTCAAGTTCCAGGACAGCCAAGCTTAGGCAGTGAAGGAAACAGAACACTGGTGAAGATGGAATAGAACAAGGAAGGCATGATCCAGCCCCAGAAAACAGCAGAACTTGGCACCTTCAGCCACATGGCTCTAGCTTTAGAGTCAAGAATAGAAGGCACTACTAGAAAAATTGATACTGATTAGTTAGAGCTAAATTAGCAGTGATTAAGAAATGACCAGCATTATGGGTATATGCCATCACAGATCAGATTATAGTTGATCATCTTTGAAAAATCTTGTATGTAAATATGGTACATGGAGCTTAAAAAGTTTAGGGTAACATTTTTTTCCATAATGTTTAAAAACTATACACATTTTGTGAGCTACTTTTGAGTTTACAGTTCTGGTACTATTTATAACTCACTGTTATTCCCAAAGAGCTACCCCTGCTCAAAATTATTGCCATCTGCTGTTGTTTCCCAGTGGTTATTACTTTTTTTTTATCATGTATTTAACCAAATCAAGACAGTATGACGTTGGTAGACAGATAGACTAACTCATATAGGTCAGCAGAGCACATTAGAAACTCAGACTTTGTTCTACCCAAAGCCAGGTGTTTGAAATGAGGTCTTGTTATGCTAGTTATATGTATGCACTAGTCATGGTAAGTGTGGATTCTATTTGTGGTCACCAGATCACTGCCCTTCCAGCCACACCACTGAAATTCCTATTTTTTTTTAAAACTGAAAAATTTCTATTTTTAAATTCTTGTTCATTTAATGTATAATCCACCACAAACCTATTGATTCCTTGTAGTAATGATCAAATCTTTTCTTTATTTCCATTGATCAAGTTTTCCAGGCTCTGAAGTGCAGGAAAAGTCCATTCTAGACTTTTTTGAAATGTTTGCACACAGTCAAATCAGCTGTTGACTCTTTTAGCAGTTAGCAGGTGCTAGTTTTGCTCTGTATTCCTTTCTTCTCACAATCCACTCCCTTTACTCCCAAGCCCTCTCTTTCGCCCTCTGAACAATGAATCTAAGAAGGAAAAATACCTAATTATGTTTTCAGACTAAATTCTTAGCTGAGATTTCTGTAACGTTGCATTTGTATTTTTCTTAGACTTGTATATCATAACCTAATCTCCCTGTTCCTTAGAATCAGTCATCTGTTTACCCTTCATGGGAAAAATACAAATAAAAACATTTTTCCTTGTTACCCCCTCTAGGTTTTGGAGTAGTATGCCTAAGGCATTTGCATAGTGTGACCTGGTCTTTTTAGGTTTGCCTCAGCCCTGTAGCTGAGCAGATGAGAGAGAGCTCAGCAGGACCACAATGTTCTCCCTCATCCAGTTCTTTATAGACGCTCAGGCGGTTGGTTCTGACCCTTTCTACCAGTGACTAGCCACCCATTCTGTTTTCTGTCTATTCTCCATCAGGCCTTCCTAATGTTCTGCAATGTTTGTTTACATTCAGGTTATATAGTTTAAAACAAGACACCTTGTATGTTTGTTTTCATCTGTGCTTTCATATATCTGATTTTGATTTAAATTTGATTTAAATTTAAATCCTGTCATTCATTTTTCTTGACATCTTCTTGATTCTCTGCTTTTATAGACTATAATACACTGTTCCCAGTAAAGTTTTCCTTATAATTAAATTAAACTTACTATTTATCTACTAGGTGGCTCATGTGCACCACTTTGGTGGCTCAAATTGACATTTGGCAGCTCTTGTTTATCATATCAAAAATAAAGACAGTGCATTATATACTTAGAAGATTTTATATTTTACTTTTGACATCTGATTTGGAGCAGACATGGTGGTGTATTTCTGTAGTCCTAGCACTTAGGAGGTGAAATTAGAATTGTCCCACCTACTTCCCTCCCCCCACCCCCCCAAAAAAAGGAAAAAAAAAAAACAAGTCTATTTTTGTGTAGTTCATATACTCAACTGGACCATGGTCAAATTCTTAGTGGCCAGCCAGTCCCCCAAGGGAGGATGATGAGTCTCTATCGGCCTACATCCATACCAGAACTGTGGAAAACTGTGTCTCTGTGAAGTTGCCAGGGAGAAGCAGGGCCAGCTATCCTGTACTCACAGACTTCAACATGGCTTCAGGCAGCAGCCCAGACCACATACATTCCCATGGGCTTTGTGGTATGGGCCACAGACATCAATACAGCCCCTGGCCATATCAGGACCACGGACCCACTTGTATTAGCATGGCCCCCCTGAGGCAACGTCTTGAGGACATCACCAAGGTGTCATTCAGCCAGCAGCACAGACTGCATTTACTAACATGGCCTCTGGCAGCATCATGGACCATAGTGGTCCTTCAAGGGGGTCCAGTCCGGAAAGTGAACCATTCCTCATCTCAGGCCTCCTTCATTCCCCAGAGCCAGGTTGATCCCAGGGTGCTGGTTCAGGGGCCCACTCTTTCTCTGCATAAGCTCCAGGCTGTTGTACACTCACTCTTCCACCAATCCTACTGGGCAATGACAGCATGTCAACCTCAGCCTCTCCTCTTACCTGTCATCACCATCATGTCTCCAGTTCCGCCTCCATAGTACCCCTCACCATTTTTCTCTTTCCCACCTCTCCATCACATACTTGTTCACCATGTAGCCCATGTTACCCTCCTGCCATGAAGCAGCAGGTGGGCTAGGGTCATAACAAACAGTTTTAACTGTTACAACAGAAGCAGTTGATTTTTCTACTTGTATATAATTGTTTTTCTAGCTTGGCAGTCTTTGGTTCTTTTTGCAGTTAAGTTACAACACAGTCTAAACAATTTTGGAAGTTCTATCTATTAATGCAAAAATAACAATTTCTTGCTAAATCACTGATGTGCTTAGGATGTCACCATTGATAAAACTCTGCTGGCTTTCCCAGAGGCCTGCCAGCACCAAGGACACCAGACAGACTCCTACCATAACTGTCATCTGAGAGGCTTCACCATGCAACTGGTGGAAACAGATGTGGGCAGACCCACAGCCAGGCATTAGGAGGAGCCTGGGGAATCCAGGGAATCTTATGGAAGAGGAGGAGGAAGGATTGAAGGAGCCAGAAAGGTCAAGGACATCACAAGAAAACCTACAGAATCAACTAACCAGGTCCATGGCCCACAGGGACTGAACCGCCTAACAGAGCATGCATGGGACGGACCCAGGCCCTCGGTGTATATGTAGCAGTTGTGCAGCTTCATGTGGGATTCCTAACAGCAGGAGCAGGGGCTGTCTCTGACTATATTGTCTGCCTTTGGCTCCTTTCCCCTAATTAAGTTGTCTTATCTAACCACAGCACCAGATACTCCTAGTTCTACTGAGATTTGATGTGTCAAGGTGGGTTGATATCCGTGGTAGATACCCTCTTCTTTTCTGAAGAGAGAGGAAGGAAGGACTCGAGGATAAAGGAGATGGGAGAGAGAGAGACTGAGAGGAGAGGAGGGAGAGGACGATGCAGTTGGAATATAAAGTAATTTTTTATTGAATATCATCATTTACATTACCATGGTAAAACCTTTCCCAATTTCCCCCTTCCCAAAGACCCCCAACCCCTCCTCCCCCCTCCTGCCTCTACGTATATGCCCCTCCACCCAACACACTCCCATCTCCCCCCACCCCTCGGTTTTCCTTTGTTGGGGCCTCTGTTGAGCCTTTACCTGACCAAGGACCATTCCTCCCACTGATGCCCAACAAGGCCTTCCTCTGCCACATTTTTGGCTGGAACCATGTGTGCCCCTTGGTTGAAGGTTCAGTCCCTGGGAGTCTTGGGGTGTCTGGGTGGCCGAAATCATTGTTCTTCCCATTTTTTAAAAATCACTAAACTGAGGGTAAAAACAAGTTTTCATGCTCCCATAACTATAAGTGTTTGGCTGTGAGTCTCTACATCTGTTTCCACTAGTTGCTGGCTAAAGTCTTTAAGATGACTTACATCCCTCATGCCACCTTATAAATTATCTTATACATTGACCATGTACTGATATTTTTAATATTTTTATGAATTATCAAGTATTGTCAACATTATTGCTGTATTTATACCATGTTGCTTTGTATGAAAATTTCCAGACTTTTTAAATTCTTTTTTATTCCTTTGTTTTTGTTTTTCGAGACAGAGTTTATCTGTTTAACAGCTCTAGCTATCCTGGTACTAACTTTGTACAGCAGGCTGGCCTTGAACTCATAGCGATCTGCCTGCTTCTGCCTTCTGAGTGCTGGGATTAAAGGCATGTACTACCATGCCTGGCTCTGACTTTGATAATTCTTGATAGCCAAGGCAACCAACCGTAAGAGAGTCATATTTTGTCTTTTGGAGTCCTGGGATTAAAGGTGTGTGCCACCATGCTGGCCTTCAACTTAAAAATATTTAACTGACTGATTGGAAGGTGTTGGCCCAAAAGCTATCTGGAAAATTTAGTACTGATTGGGATTTCTATTACCTGTATATACTCTTAAAATTAAGACCACATTAGTAATTAATAATGTCATCAATGGTCAGGGTCTTGTGTTTCTAGAATTTTGGCCTTTTTTTCCAAAGGAATGGAAAAAAAGCTCACACATACCTGCAAAAATGCTACAGAACTTTATTTAAAACAAAGCAATAGAAAATACCAGAATACACAGCAAGGGAACCAGCAGGCCAATCGAATAAAGATACTCAGGGACCCAGATTATTTTTCAGGGCTTTCTCTTACAGGGTTCAAAAGGAGGAGAAATTTGGTTGCCTGGGGTGTAGTAAGGTTTGTTCTGTTTTGATGTATATATTGGCTAGCGTAATCATTTTTTCCACTGCTCTTGTCTCCTCCCATAGTGTAACTGATTTTACTCATATGCACACCCAGTTATGTAGAAAGCAAGTGATGACAGCTAAGGGGTTCTTCCTCCAAGTTCATGCTCACCCAAAAGTAGTTCAGGCCAAATAATTCCAGGTTACTAAGCTGTTCCCTATTTTTTGCCTGCCTTAGTTATATAAATAACTAATAAATGAACTTACGAGATGGCTAACTGGGTAAATTCATTTGCCCTTAAGCTGATGGCCTGAGTTCAGTCCTCAGGATCCACATGGGAGGGAGGGAGGGAGGGAGGGAGGGAGGGAGGGAGGGAAGAGGAGAGGGGAGGGGAGGGGAGGGGAGGGGAGGGGAGGGGAGGGGAGAAGAGAGGAGAGGAGAGGAGAGGAGAGGAGAGGAGAGAAGAGAAGAGAAGAGAGAAGAGAAGAGAAGAGAAGAGAAGAGAAGAGAAGAGAAGAGACGAGACGAGACGAGACGAGACGAGACGAGACGAGACGAGACGAGACGAGACGAGACGAGAAGAGAAGAGAAGAGAAGAGAAGAGAAGAGAAGAGAAGAGAAGAAGAGGAGAAATATGAATGAATTCTTACAAGCTGCCTCTGGTCCAAATTGTTTGCTGTGGACACCCATACATATAAAGCAAATAAATAATGTAAAATATATAAATGTAATATATATATACTCCAGTTTTTCAAGTTAACTATTCAAAGGCTATCATTAACCTTTATCCTTTTATCCTTGGTAATGAAAGCATTGTATTATGAAATATCTGTACAAGTATAATTTTATAACTAACCATGACTACTATGAAAAATATTTGCAAGCACTAATAACTTGTTGCTTCATTTATATTAAATGCCTACATGTTTTATATATTTTATTTTTAAGTTGTTTGTGTGTTTGGGGGTGTCTTTGCATGTGTGACTTTAGGTGCCATTGGAGTCCAGGTGTGAGCATTAGATCTGTTGGAGCTGGAATTATAGACAGCTGTGGTACTTTTACCAGGTGTGGGTACTGGGAACAAGCCTGGTCCTCTGAAAGAGCAGTACACACTCTTAACTACTAAGCTTTCTCTCTAGTCCCTCGTATTTATATTTGACTTTTCTTGGTTGGCAAAACAAGGCTAAATTAGAGGCCAGAGTGGTGAGATGGAGAGTTAAGAGTATGTACTGTTCTTTCTGGTCCTTTCAGAGGATCAGAGATTAGTTCCCAGAACACATGTCAGGTGGCTTACACAACCAGCATTAACCCCAACTCCAGGGTCTCTGATACTTTCTTCTGGCTTCAGCATTACACACACACACACATACATAATTAAAAATAAATATTTAAAAATAGATTAGATGTGTAGATACATTTTAATACAATATAAAAGCTATTGAATATCCTGAGGAATAATAGCTAATTCATCAAAAAGACCTAATTTTCCTGACCTTATATAATGGCTTACATCTGAACAGTTGAAGATAGTACATTTCACATAAGACTAGAGGTACAAAGACAGAAAGGTTTGGTATGTTCAAGAAATAAAAAGTAGTTAATTGTTGTAGAGGTAATTTGAATAGTGGAAAGAGCTAGTATTTCTTGCAGTCAATACCTTCTGAAGGATATGAATGAAGCAAAAAAAATAGGGAACGTTAGAAAAATCATTGAAGTGGCTTAGAGGAGAAATGGTCTTTTGAAGTAGGGTAGTATCTGGAAACAGAAAAGGCAACCTACCAAGATAATTAGAATAAAGTAATCAATATTTGACAACCAGTTAGATTAATTCATTCAAAATATCTTGAGCATCTGCTTTGTAGTTCCAGGAAACAACTATGAACAAAAATATGCTCAGCCTTCACAGAGGCATTATAGTCCTGGGATGTTCAGACGTTTAGACTTTATTTATGGTAGTATATAATGCTAGCATGGAGGAAAGCCTGGGAGTGTATGCCACTGCTTGGTCTCAGAAAGTTGAGGGAGTAGGAAGAAGTATGTTTAAAACAAAGCAAGACTGACCTGTGTTGGTTTGTTAACAAGAGAGATTATGATCTACTTAAAACCATTTATTGTGGTTGGATCTTGAAGAGAGAGGAGAGGCTTATAAGAGAGGAGCTGTACATCCAGAGCCCTGGAATTCCTATGAAGGCTTAGTCAAAAGGAGCTATGGTTTGACTTAAAGCAAGAGAGATTCTGGCTCAAGTTGCATGTTAGATGAATTAGTTTAGTTAAGGTTTAGTTATAGGGAAAACCTTAGGCAAAGGTTGAGAAAGTGACCCAGAGAAGCTTAGCATATGTAAAGGCAGGGTGTGACCTGTCAGAGGTTCAGAATCTGATATGATCTTTAAATAAACAATTGCTACATAGCACGCTGTCTTTCCTTTTCTCTTTTGTCTGGTTCTTTGTGTACACTGGCTGTTCTGCTTCTCTAACTATAAAGGTAACCAAACCATCATCAGTTTTCTTGACATTGTTCGATCCCCTGGAGAGATTCTTAGTGATTTCTTAAATCAGTTATCTACTGTTAGTCTATTCAGCTGTGGCCAGGAGGGGAGGGTACCCTGCAGCATTAAAAGTTGCTGCTACAAAACTGTGCCCTCTCATAGTTACAGCATTCAGTAAGTTTGATGGTGGGCAGACTTTCCAGTAAGAACTTCAGATAGTCATTTAAAAGATGCAAATTGAAGAATGGGGAGCAGAGAGAAGAGTCGGGGCCCCCTTTAGGAGAGTACAGTGATCCACGCTCTTGGAAATCTTGGCTTGAGTTAGACTGTTGAATAAGTTGAGAGTGCATTTGTGGTAGATACAGTTTGAATCTTCAGAACAAGTTGGTTTGGAGGTATGAGCAGTCAAGAATAACATGTTTCTGGTTTGCTTGACTACAGAAATGGTGATAGCAGTTTCTCAGCTGGGAGAACATGGGAGAGGCTGATTTGGTGGGAGTTGAAATGGTTATTTTTTGCATGTAATTTGAGGTAGCTTTGAGACAAGTTATCTGATAGACCCTTGAATGTATGTGTACAGTAGATGAAATGCCCAATAGTAAACAAATACTTGAAACTTCTGAGTTTTAGGTGATAACTAAAGTTCTATGAGTGGATAAAATTCCCCTGGGACTATATAACAAGAGATGAGGACCAAGACATCCCTGAAGGAAATCCTGTTTGAAGGCTAGTGAAGAACAAGGACTACAAAGGAGACCGACTAGACAGGAACAGAAATGAATGAAGAGAATCCGTAGTATACATATTCTTAGGAACCCAAGCAAAAGTATGTTAGGCAGGAGACTGACTGGCCTGTTGTGTTTTTTTTGGTTGTTGTTATTGCTGGTTTTTTGTTTTGTTTTTTTGTCAGGTCTGGAAATAGGGAAATAGTCTGTAAAAGTAGTGTAAAGCTATCAGATCCTCTTAAGTGCATTTAAAAAGAGGGTGGAGTAAGGTGTTTGTGAGCTTTCAGGAATTTTATTAAACAACTCAGGAAAGATTAAAAAGTAGCAACTACTAAGCCACTGAATATTAAGGTTCTTGATGACTATCCAAACGTTTCAGGAGAGCAAAGAGGAGATTGCACAAAGCTTATTACCACCAATAATACATTATTGTACGCTACTGTTTTATCTATGAAATATGCTACTTAAAACATTTTTTTAAAAATTAGTAGCTTATTATATTAAAAAGTATTAGTCATGTTCTGGCTTTTAAAATTGAAATATATTAATGATATAATTTCCTCAGGGTTATTATTACTGAGGACTCTAATACTCTCAAGACCTTTTGAGTTCTTTTAGCACCATTTGTTCTTATAAACCCGTTGGTGCTGTTTGAGGTTGCATTGTTTGTCATTATATTGCCTTACTTTGTATTCAGAGGCCTTTTTTGTTCCCTCCCTAAAGCACTTCACTTTGTTAGAACTTAAAAGATTACAGAGGCTCTGTATGGTATATGTAAGGAGGGTGTGTTTCCCCTGCTGTGCTTTAACAAGAAAATAAAGATTGTGGATGCTGATTAACCAAAATTCTCTAAAGGGTACCAGTATTCAGTCATTTATCTCTGACACCGCCTATTTAGATTGAAGGCCTACTCTTGTAAGATCGTTCCCACTGCAGATGCCGTTTGCAAAGCACATTCATAGCTCTTTGTCCTATTTGTTTGTCAGCTTGACACAACTAGGATGGTTTTGGAAGAGGGAATGCCAGTTGAACAAATGCTGCTGTTAGATTGGCCCATAGGCAAGTCTGTTGTCCTCCTTCTCCTCCTTTCTTTCATAATCTACTAATTCTAATTTGTGCTGCTCATATGTTCATGGGTTTCAGGCTATCCACTGGAGCATGAGTAACCTACTCGTGGCCACCCGTCTTTCCCAAAGTATAATGAGTCTTTTCCTCCAGTAGTTGTCAACTGCCAATAACTACTCAGGGAGGAGCATGGGCCTTGAGAATTTCCTCCTCCGTGCTATAATTTTGACTGGCTTGATCTTGTGCAGGACTTAGCAGCTAACCTCAGCTGCTGTAATTTCACACATGCAATAGCCATGTCATGTCCAGAAGACAGCATTTCACAACACTCTTCCGCATCCATCCTCTGCCTCTTATATTCTTTCTGCCTCTTCTTTTATGTCCCGTGAACCTACAGTGGGGTGGGGACTCCTGATAAAGCTGTGCCATTTAAGAATGAGTCCCTATATTGACTGCTGTCCACTACAAAAAGAAGTTTCTCTGACCAAGGTTGGAACAGCTCCCTGGGTCAGCATTTTATATGGAACTCTCTGTGCCCCTGGGCAGCTAGGGCCTCCGGGTCAGCCAGGGCCACTTCACTGTGGTGAGTTGTAGAAGTGCTTGCATGACCAACTCATTTAATTACAGAAATGTATTTGTCATGGAATCATTCTCTTCACACATAGTACATTTTTAAAATTCTAAATATAATCACACAGGTGACAAGATAAACTGGTGGTAATTATATGTGGAATTAACTAATACAAAAAATTCTATAAAATGCATTTGAGACAAATATCATTGCTATTCTTAATTTGTGGTTTTAAGAAGTGTCTCTGGTGGTGGTTGAATGTGATCAACATTTTATTATAAGCCCTGAGAATCTTATTAGTAAAATACTTGGCAAAAGTTATTATTAGAAAATGTCAGGTATTTATTTTAGCCTGTCCCTGGGAATCATTTTATATGATTCATTTTTGGATATGTGAAGAGTCAACCCAAATTAGTACAAAAGTGCTTTTAAAACTAGGAATTCTCAGGGTTAGTGTCATCAATTTTTTGATCCCAAACAGCATCCTTGGATTGTAGAACTAGTAGTAACAAACAAAGCCTTATGTCTAATTTAGACACAGAGAAGACATCATTAGCCAAATATAGGAGTAAGAGGGAGAGACTTGAAGATCAACTTTAGTGCGTATTGTGGTCAGGAGGTTATATATACAGTATAGAAATAAATGAGAGGTTTCCAGTACCAGGCATGGTTTTCTTCTTGTTGAGTGAGCCATAACACTAATTAGAGAACTATTGGTTATAGCCAAGGTAAAATGCAGAATTGCAGAGTGTAGTCCCAACTGTCCCTAGTCTACAGCATAACTCCTACACCTAAAGGCTCAGCAATCATTCATTGCAAAGAGGGACTGTTAAGATTGTAAGAGAGCAGGAAGTTTGCTATGAGGTTTTGCCACCTAGAAATGTCAAAGAAACTACATCATTGAAGTTTCAACAGGGTGGCTGCCTAAAGAAGTCTGACACCAGTAGACATACCAGTGTGGAAGAGGGAAGGCCTCAACTCTAGACAAGAACAGTAGGGAGCTAAGGAGCAGACGTCTGTAGAAGAGCACAAACAAGTAACGCTTCACAGATTGAGCAGGTGATATTTATACATATTTAGGAGTGTGTGTGTGTTTATGTATATGTGTACACATACATATATGCATGCATATAATTTAAGAAAAAGACACCATGAATTTGAATGAGAACAAGTTGGGGTACATGAGAGTTTGAGGAGGGGGAGAGGAATCAAGTGGTGTAATTATAATTTCAAAAACATAATGTGAAAAGTAAGAGGGCAGGGGCAAGCTAATCAATTCATCTCTTTCTTGGAGTTGGGCAGAGATCCAAAAATTTGGGTATTGCCTTATGATAATTTGAATAATCAGCTTGATAGGGTTTAGAATCACCATGGAAACAAACTTTGGAATATGTCTGTGAGGTTTGTTTGTTTTTTTTTTTTTTTAAGATTAGATTGAAATGGGAAGGCCCACCCTAAATGTAGGAGTCACACAGTAACATTGGCCAGCGCCCTTTACTGTGTAAAAGGGGAAAGTAAGCTGAGATTGAGCATTCATCACTCCCTGTCAAAATGGATTCAAATTTTGAGCCAAAATAAGCACTCCTTTTCTTAAAAATGGAGTTTGTTCAGGTATTTTGTCCCAACAGTATATAAAGTACCTATAGCACTCCTCTCATGGTTCTTTCTGGCAGTTGTCACAGTAGTTATCCACTGTCCTGGTGCTGGTAGGTATGGCATGTAAAATGAAGATTATAATGAAGTTAGAGGTTGTCTGGACGTCTTAGGTCCATCGAGTTTAGCTAGCCCACATGAAAGTAAGTACGTCTGACCCACATGGAACATTCTTTACCTAAAGATACAGAAGCTAAGGGCAAGGCATAGAGATAGTAAAAATGTCCTCCTATGATATGTTGAGGGCTTAAACTAGCTGCCAAAAGCCAAGTCACCAGTAAAGCGCAGAGTATCATACAGTACCCAAGTGTAGGTATCTAGAACCTTGTATCTCTGGCTTCTAGATTCTTGAGCCATAAGACTTCAGTTGTCCAAGCTTGGTGCTATGGACTCCTGAGTCTGTCAGCTTAGCCATGAGCTCTTAGCACTCAAGCACACAGGTCTGCCAGCAGCAGAAGGGCTGCTTATCAACCACTCTGTTTCGGAGGGGAGCCGAGGGGGCCAGAGCTGATAGTGAGCTTTTGTAAGCTATAGTAGCTTCTCTAGTTTTCTTCTTCTACTCCTTGCTCATCTCTTCTGTAGGTTCATACCAGTATTTTGCTTGCAACCTTTCAGGCCTTCCATCTGACCTCACCATAGGTTATGACCTGGTCCCAGGCTGCCCAGGATATTATTGAATTCATTATTTGCATTAGAAATTGTCAGTTGGAGGACTGGAGAAGTGGCTCAGCACTTAAGAGCATTGGCTGCTATTCCAGAGGACTCAGATTCAATTCCTAGCACCCCCATGACAGCTCACAGCTGTGGGTAATTGCAACTTTAGAAGATCTGACACCCTCACACAGACCACATGCAGGAAAAAACCAGTTCACATAAAATAAAAATAAAAAAATCATTTAAAAAAAAAGAAATTGTCAGTTGGGTGTCAGTTTATTGTTATTATCATTGCCTTAACACACCCCCAGAAATTCTTTGGATTCCACTGGATTGGTGATTTACTGGGTTAATGAATGGTAGCTTAGAGTTGTCTTGCATGCATTTTGTTTATCTTGTTTGTTTTAAATGGAGCCCCTCTATGTTACCGGTGTTACTCTTAAATTCCTGAGTTTAAATAGTTCTCACTATATCAGCTTCCAGAGAGCCAATATTATAGGTACTTGCATAATAAAGGAGAGATTTGTTCAATACTTAAATAGGAGTTGGGGAGCCTTGACTTTTAATCTGACAGATGGTAAAGAATTATGGTCAAAGCCGAGATGGATTGTTTGATACCCTTAACACTTTAGAAGAGTATTGTTTGTGTACTAATGTATGAAGTCCCCTCCTCCTTGATCAGTGTATGAAGGCCCACCCCCTTCTTGACCTTACCTAGGTTTCCTGTCCTGCTTCTATCCTTTCAGCAATTGTGGTATACCAGGATATCACCATTGGGTGTTAGAGATTTGTCACAATAAAAGAACCTTTTCTGTTGAACAGGTGTGTTATGTGCTTATAGTTTACTGCCTGGCTTTCCATTGTAGTAGTAATATTGATGATGATGATGATGATGATGATGATGATGATGATGATGATTATTTCTGGAACTTGTTTAATTTGCTTGTTTTTGATCTTTTGTGCCTATGTATGTGTGGGGTTAGGGTGCGTGTGTATGTGTGGAGGTCAGCAATCAGAAATCAACCCCAGATATTCCTCAGGAGCCAGCCGCTCTGTATTTTTAGACTATTTTGAGTTTTGCTAGGATGTGGGACTTTCTAATAAGGCTACATTTGATGGTCAGTGATGGCCAAGGATCCTCCTATGCCCACCTCCCCCACACTGGGTCTGCACATGGTGCTCCACTTAGCCTAGGTTTTATATGGGTCCTGGACCTTGAACTCGGGCCCTCATACTTACGTTACAAGGTCTTTACTGACTAGCTTATCTCCCCAGCCTCTCTTTTATTTTTTTTAATATGGTAATTATGCATTTATACCAGAGACTTAAAGATTAGAGAAACAGTTCATCATAATAAAAAAAAAATTTTTAAGAACCAAACAGTATTTACTTACATGTTACATGTACTGACCAAAGCTCTGTGGTGGTTATGTTTCTTGTGATGCACTCTTCTTAATGAGGATGATTATAGTGAATAAAGTAAGGACTTGGATGTTAATGCTACACAAAAATCATTTTCTTAAGTCATGTTTTTTATTTTGCAGCCTTGGTGAATATTTGGATGAAGCCATTAGACTAATTGCTTGCCATCATGAGCAGAAGCAAACGTGACAACAATTTTTATAGTGTAGAGATTGGAGATTCTACTTTCACAGTCCTAAAACGATACCAGAATTTAAAGCCTATAGGCTCAGGAGCTCAAGGAATAGTGTGGTAAGTTTTTATTTTAAAGTATGACAAGCAGTCTTGACCTCTTCTCTTTGTAATATAGATTCTTTGGTGAATATCAACTTCTCTCACAAAAAAAAAAAAAAAATTAGAGCTATGTAAATGAAAACCATAATGTGTTAATTTTCCTTGGAGAGTACTGGTCTTTTATTGTTATTATTACTATTATTTATAAGATGTAACTATTAACCAACACTGCTATCTTGATACGTAAATCATGACTAAATACTTGATCAAAGTCTTATAGAGACATATACTGATATCAGGGAAGAGGAAGTGGCAGGCTTGTTCATCCATGGATGCATCATTTCCCATAGCTGATTAGTGAGATGTCTCATGGAATCTGCACTTTCACTCTGTGGTGAAATGGGAATTTTAGAAATCTCACCACTTTACTCTGGGGAGTAAAGTTTGCTAGTACATCTGTGTTTCAAAACTCATGTATCTTTAAAGTTGATTTATAAACCAACTTCTACAAAAGTTCCAGTTTTATAGATAAGCATAATTCTTTATAAATTGAAGTAGAAAATAGCAGGGATAGTTCTGCTACTGAGGCAGAATCACTAAGTTAGCATTATAATCTAGTTTTTGGAGAAATGCTAATACCCAAGCATAATTACATCTTTATTACTTCTTAAACAATTCTATTTAAAATCTGTTAAAAGAAATCGGGAGTGCTTATGATTCATTATATCTGTAAGGTTCTAGAAAAGCTCTTACATATGTTCACAAATACATGTACACAGAGCTATTCTTTGAAAAATTATTTCTAATAGCAAAAGTTGAAACACCATCAAGTCTGGCAGCAGAAAATAAAAAATTACGATATAGTTAAACTGTACTGTACAGCATTTAAAATGAGCTAGAGCTGTATATGTCATTAGGAATTTTAAGAAGCACTGAATATTAATACAACCTACAAAATAGTGCACCTTGTTGTACCATTCCTCTATACTATGAAATGACTATATATAGAAAGGAGAAATGCTTACCTCTGAGAATACAAGAGAAAGTTCTACCTGTAACATGTCTCTTTTTTAGATATCAGAACAATTGTGGTAAAATACTAAATTATTAGAATTTAATAATAGAATTGTATATTGGAAACACTGACTTTTATTCTTTTCTAATGTCTTCACATCTAGTATTCATATTTATTAAATATCTTGAGTTTTTAGTTCTTTCTCCAAAACAAAATGTTAAAGGATTTGTGATTTTTAGTCTTTTGTATACATATTATCAGTGTAGTTTCCTTTCTGTACTCATTGTTTTGTGTACCATGTAATATCCTTCAATAATTACATTATAATTTATTCTGTCTCTGTCTCTCTGTCTCTCTCTGTCTCTCTCTCTCTGTGTGTGTGTGTGTGTGTGTGTGTGTGTGTGTGTGTGTATGTGTGTGTGTTGCCTACATGTATGTGTGTGTGCTGCTTGTGTGCCTTGTGCACTGGATCCCCTGGAACTGGAGTTATAGATGGTTGTGAACTGCCATGTGGATGCTAGGAATTAAAACTGGGTCCTTTGAGAGAGCAGCTAGTGTTCTTAGCCATCTCTTCAGCCCCAGAATTCTTCAGTAAATATTTTAAGTAGAACTCATGATTACATAGCCTGTCTTTCTTGATAGATGTGCAAGGTGAAGGAGTCATTTAGACCTTAGACTAATACTAATAATTTGTACAGCAAGACTCAAGGGGTAAAGAAAGGAACCTGTCCTTAAGCTTCACTGCCTGAGTTCACTCCCCAGGGTCCATCTGGTGGAAGGAGAGAACCAATTCACGAAAGTTAGCTTCTGTCTTCCACATGACACCCCACCATACACACACGTATATGCACATACAAAATGGATACATTTTTTTAAATTAATTTTTTAAAAATAAAAGACAAAAAGAATTTGTGACCTAGTGGCTCTTGGGTGACAATCTTGTTGGAAAAAGTAAGGAGTCTATTTGATTGGTTTGTAAATTTGGTTTTAGAAATTTTGTTTAACGTTTATTATTATTTTTGATTTCCTATAACAGTGCAGCTTATGATGCCATTCTTGAAAGAAATGTTGCAATCAAGAAGCTCAGCCGGCCATTTCAAAATCAGACCCATGCTAAGCGAGCCTACCGAGAGCTAGTTCTTATGAAGTGTGTTAATCACAAAAATGTAAGTGGATATTCACGTTTCTGGATATAAATGAAATCAAGATTTATTCATGAATACATGCCTGTCAAAGGCTTTTAAAAAACTATTAGTTGTTTTAAATTGCTTCTCTAGGTTGAAATACCCCCACATTCCTCGTTATTAAGTAGTAGCAAAAAAATAAAAGAAGAAGAAAAGGAGGAGGAGGAGGAAGAAGAAAAAAAAAATGACTTCCGAAATTTAGATTGGATACTTTCCTAGCATTTAATTTGTAGAAGAAATCTTAAGGAGATAGTGTTTGAAAAATATTTTATTCAGAATTGAGCTCATCTTATGTCTTTTTGTAAGACATAAAGGTAACATTTCAAAAAGTTATACAGAAATGAAATCATGCCCATTTTATTTGGACATCGGGATTTAATGGGACACAAAATTCAAACTATCCCTCTGCACCTGATTCTGACTTCTTTAAGTGGTATCAGTACTTAATTTTACTCAGATAACCACTGATAATAATAGTTGAAGTAAAACTTTGGAAATATTTACAGAGGACAAGGAAAACATTTCTAACTTGAAGATAAAACTTTCATTTTGAAAATAAACTGTTAATGTTGTCAGTTTGTATTAAATATCCTAATATGTTTGGAATTATTTTTATTTTTTATTTTTGTTTTGTTTTCTTTTTTAATTTTTTTATTGGATATATTCTATATTTACATTTCATTTCCCTTTTTCTGGTTCCCCATCGTCCAAAGATCCCACATGCCCTTTTCCCTCCCTCTGTTCCCCCATCCACCCCTTCCCACTTCCCTGTTCTGGTATTCCCCTACACTGATGTTTTGATCCTTTGCAGCACAAGTGTCCACTCCTTCTTGTCGGATATCATTTGATATGTGGATTGTGTCTTTGGTGTCCCAAGAGTCTAGGCTAATATCCACTTGTCAGTGAGTGCATACCATGGGCATTCTTTGAGACCGGGTTACCTCACTTAGTATGATGTTCTCCAGCTCCATCCATTTCTCTAAGAATTTCATGAATTCATTGTTTCTAATGGCTGAATAGTACTCCATTGCGTATATATACCACATTTTTTGTATCCATTCCTTCGGTGAGGGACATCTGGGTTCTTTCCAGCTTCTGGCTATTATAAATAAGGCTGCTATGAACATAGTGAAGCATGTATCCTTATTGCATGCTGGGAAATCTTCTGGGTATATGCCCAGGAGTGGTATGGCTGGGTCCTCCGGAAGTATCATGTCCAGTTTTCTGAGGAACTGCCAGACTGATTTCCAGAGTCGTTGTACCATCTTGTAGTCCTACCAGCAGTGGAGGAGTGTTCCTCTTTCTCCACATCCTCGACAACACCTGATGTCTCCTGAGTTTTTAATCTTAGCCATTCTGACTGGTGTGAGGTGAAATCTCAGGGTTGTTTTGATTTGCATTTCCCTAATGACTAATGATGTTGAACATTTTTTAAGGTGTTTCTCAGCCATCCGAATTTCTTCAAGTGAAAAGTCTTTGTTTAGCTCTATACCCCATTTTTGGATAGGGTTATTTGGTTTTCTGGGGTCTAACTTCTTGAGTTCTTTGTATACATTGGATATTAGCCCTCTGTCCGATGTGGGGTTGGTGAAGATCTTTTCCCAATTTGTTGGTTGCCGATTTGTCCTTTTGACAGTGTCTTTTGCCTTACAGAAACTTTGTAATTTTATGAGGTCCCATTTGTCTATTCTTGATCTTAGAGCATAAGCAATTGGTGTTCTGTTCAGGAATTTTCCCCCTGAGCCAATGTCCTCAAGGGTCTTCCCCAGTTTCTTTTCTATTAGTTTTAATGTGTCTGGTTTTATGTGGAGGTCCTTGATCCACTTGGAGTTGAGCTTAGTGTAAGGAGATAAGAGTGGATCAATTCTCATTCTTCTGCATGTTGACCTCCAGTTGAACCAGCACCATTTGTTGAAAAGGCTCTTTTTTCCACTGGATGTTTTCAGCTCCTTTGTCAAAGATCAATTGGCCATAGATGTGTGGGTTCAATTCTGGGTCTTCAATCCTAGTCCATTGATCCACCTCCCTGTCACTGTACCAATACCATGCAGTTTTTAACACTACTGCTCTGTAGTATTGCTTGAGGTCCGGGATATTGATTCCCCCAGAAGTTCTTTTACTGTTGATGATAGTTTTAGCTATCCTGGGTTTTTTGTTATTCCAGATGAATTTGAGAATTGCTCTTTTTAACTCTATGAAGAACTGAGTTGGGATTTTGATGGGGATTGCATTGAATCTGTATATTGCTTTTGGCAAGATTGCCATTTTAACTATATTAATTCTGCCAACCCACCAGCATGGAAGATTTTTCCATTTTCTGAGGTCTTCTTCCATTTCCTTCTTTAGAGACCTGAAGTTTTTGTCATACAAATCTTTCACTTTGGTTAGAATCACACCAAGATACTTTATATTGTTTGTGGCTATTGTGAAGGATGTCATTTCCCTAATTTCTTTCTTGGCCTGCTTATCCTTTGAGTATAGGAAGGCTACTGATTTGCTTGAGTTGATTTTATAACCAGCCACTTTGCTGAAGTTGTTTATCAGCTGTAGGAGTTCTCTGGTGGAGTTTTTTGGGTCACTTAAGTATACTATCACTATCTGCAAATAGTGATAGTTTGACTTCTTCCTTTTTAATTTGTATCCCTTTGACTTCCTTATGTTGTTGAATTGCTCTAGCTAGTACCTCAAGTACTATATTGAAGAGATATTTATTTACATTTCGAATGTTGTCCCCTTTCCTGGTCCCTCCCACCCCCCCAAAAAAAAATCCCATAACCATCGCCCCTCCCCCTGTTCACCAATCAACCCACTCCCACTTCCCAGTCCTGGCATTCCCCTACACTGCTGCATCAAGCCTTTCCAGAACCAAGGGCCTCTCCTTCATTTGATGTCCAATAAGGCCAGCCTCTGCTGCCTATGTATCTGAAGCCATGGGTAATTCCATGTGTACTCTTTGGTTGATGGTTTTGTCCCTGGGAGCTCTGGTGATACTGGGTGGCTCATATCATTGTTCTTCCTATAGCGCTGTAAACCCCTTCAGCTCTTTGGGTCCTTTCTCTAGCTCCTCCAGTGGGACCCTGTGCTCAGTTCAGTGGCTGGCTGAGAGTGTGCCCCCTCTGTATTTGTCATGCACTAGCAGAGCCTCCCAGGTGACAGCTGTATCCGGCTTCGGTCAGCAAGCACTTGTGGGCATCCACAATAGTGTCTGGGTTTTGTAACTGTATATGGGATGGATCGCTAGGAGGGGCAGTCTCTGGGTGTCTTTCCCTCAGTCTCTGCTACATACGTTGTCTATGTAGCTCCTCCTGTGGGTATTTTGTCCCCCCTTCTAAGAAGGGCCAGAGTATCCATACTTTTTGTTCTTCCTTCTTGACCTTCATTTGATCTGTGAATTGTGTCTTGGGTATTCCAAGCTTCTGGGCTAATATCCACTTATCAGTGAGTGCAAACCATGTGTGTTCTTTTGTAATTGGGTTACCTCACTCAGGATATTTTCCAGTTCCACCCATTTGCCTAAGAATTTCATGAATTCATTGTTTTTAATAGCTGAGTAATATTCTATTGTGTAAATATACCATATCTTCTGTATCCATTCCTCCATTGAGGGACATCTGGGTTCTTTCCAGCTTCTGGCTATTATAAATATGCTATGAACATATTGGAGAATGTGTCCTTATTACATGCTGGAGAATCCTCTGAGTATATGCCCAGGAGTGGTATATATAACAGGGTCCTCTGGTACTATCATGCTCAGTTTTCTGAGGAACTGCCAGACTGATTTCCAGAGTGGTTATACCAGCTTACAATCCCACCAGCAGTGGAGAAGTGTTCCTCTTTCTCCACATCCTTACCAGCACCTCCTATCTCCTGAGTTTTTGATCTTAGCCATTCTGACTGGTATGTGATGTGATATCTCAAAGTTGGTTTGGTTTTTTTTTTCTTTTGTTTTTTTTCAGGGTTGTTTTAATTTGTATTTCCCTGATGACTAAGGATGTTGAACATTTCTTTAGGTGCTTCTTAGCCATTCGATATTCCTCAGTTGAAAATTCTTTGTCTATCTCTGTGCCCATTTTTTAATAGGGTTATTTGGTTCTCTGGAGTCTAATTTCTTAAGTTCTTTGTATATATTGGATATTAGCCCTCTGTCAGATGTAGAGTTGGTAAAGATCTTTTCCCAATTTGTTGGTTGCCATTTTGTCCTGTTGACAATGTCCATTGCCTTTCAGAAACTTTGTAGTTTTATGAGGTCCCATTTGTCAATTCTTGATCTTGGAGCATAAGCTATTGGTGTTCTGTTCAGGAACTTTACCCCTGTGCCCATGTCCTCCAGGGTCTTCCCAAGTTTCTTTTCTATTAGTTTCAGTGTGTCTAGATATGTGGAGGTCCTTGATCCACTTGGACTTGAGCTTAGTATAAGGAGATAAGAATAGATCAATTCGCATTCTTCTGCATGTTGACCGCCAGTTGAACCAGCACCATTTGTTGAAAAGGCTATCTTTTTTCCACTGGATGGTTTTATCTCCTTTGTCAAAGATCAAGTGACCATAGGTATGTGGGTTCATTTCTGGGTCTTCAATTCTATTCCATTGATCTACCTACCTGTCACTGTACCAATACCATGCAGTTTTTAACACTATTGCTCTGTAGCACTGCTTGATATTGATTCCCCCAGAAGTTCTTTTACTGCTGAGAATAGTTTTAGCTGTCCTGGGTGTTTTTTTATTCCAGATGAATTTGAGAATTGCTCTTTCTAACTCTATGACAAATTGAGTTGGGATTTTGATGAGGATTGCATCAAATCTGTATATTGCTTTTGGCAAGATGGCCATTTTTACTATATTTATCCTGCAAGTCCATGAGCATAGGAGATCTTTCCATATTCTGAGGTCTTCTTCGATTTCTTTCTTCAGAGACTTTAAGTTCTTGTCATACAGATCTTTCACTTGTTTGGTTAGAGTCACACCAAGATACATTATATTGTTTGTGACTATTGTGAAAGGTGTCATTTCCCTAATTTCTTTCTCAGCCTGTTTGAGTATAGGAAGGTTACTGATTTGTTTGAGTTAATTTGATATCCAGCCACTTTGCTGAAGTTGTTTATCAGCTCTAGGAGTTCTCTGGTGGACTTTTTTGGGTCGCTTAAATATACTATCATATCATCTGTGTGATAAATTGACTTCTTCCTTTCCAACTTGTATCCCTTTGACCTCCTTTTGTTGTTTAATTGCTCTAGCTAGAACTTCAAGTACTATATTGAATAGATATGGAGAGAGAGGGCAGCCTTTTCTCGTCCCTGCTTTCAGTGGAATTGCTTCAAGTTTCTCTCCATTTAGTTTGATGTTGGCTACTGGTTTGCTGTATATTGCTTTTACTGTGTTTAGGTATGGGCCTTGAGTTCCTGATCTTTCTAAGACTTTCAACATGAAAGGATGTTGAATTTTGTCAAATGCTTTTTCAGCATCTAATGAAATGACCATGTGTTTTTTTTTTCCCTTTTGGATTACATTGATGAATTTCCGTATATTGAACCATCCCTGCATCCCTGGGATGAAGTGTACTTGATCGTGAGTACACTGTACACTGTAGCTCTTTTCAGCCACACCAGCAGAGGACATCAGATCCCATTACAGATGGTTCTGAACCATCATGTCATTGCTGGGAATTGAACTCAGGGTCTCTGGAAGAGCAATCAGTGATCTTAACCACTGAGCCATCTCTCCATCCCCTTAAGAATATCTTAATGCAATAGTTCTTCCAAAGTGGGAGGACATAAACTTGGAGAGAATTGCATAGAGAACAGTTTTATGAAGCACTAAACTGAAAGTGCTGGCCAGAGACATTGTCCAAAAGGGTTTATAAAATGTAATGAGTTCTGTACTTCTGGTGTAGAATGTGCAGCTCATCACATCATTTGAGAGCTTTAGAACCTTTAGAACCTTTTGTGTATTAGAGTAACAGATTCATCACCATTGGGAAATATATAGATGTTAAGGATTAGGCTTATTATTTAAGAAGTTTATGGTGTTTTGATTGTAGTGAAATATGCTGAATTAAATGTCACAAAGCAATCATAATTTAGCTGTCAGATGGTAGAAGGCCTACAGTAAGTAAATGCTGAGGTCTCAGGAGGGGAGGGAGGTTGTGAGCTTCAGCACCCTGGGAAGGCTTAATGGGGGCAAAGGAGTAGAAGAAACTGACTCTTAAAGTTGGGCTGAAAGCTTTTTGGAAAAGGGGGTCTGACAGAGGGTGAGTGTTGATTATCAAGGGAATGGTCTTTGTTGTTGCAGGTGGGAACCAGACACGGTGCTTGTCACAGTTCTGCTTGTGCTCCCCACTTCTGCTAGAGGGGCTCATGCCTCTTCTGCTCTGGACATAGGGTTTTCTAGAGCTGTGCAATGTCGTCTCAGGCTTTCTTTGTTCAATTCAAAAGCTCCTTCCTCCACCCTGGGTGGCAGCAAAGATTTTTCCATTTGCTAAATGGAGAATGTGGGAACCATGTACATATGCTTAGCCATCCAAAGTGGTCCAGACTTGGTGCTCAGCATCCTTTGTTGATAAATGAGTATAAAAAATAATTAATATGATAAAAACCACAAATGGCGGCTCCACTCTGCCACCCCTGGTGTATAATGGATATTTTGTAATATTTTATATTTTTAGAGCTTTGCTGTTCTGGACAGATGATCTTGAAATTGATGTTTCTATGCTCTTCAAGGCTTTTGTAACTTTTTTAGTTTCTTTTCACCAGGTCACTCTGATGAAACACTTAGCACACAAATGCTGCATGTTTGATAGATTCCTCTAATAGCTGATGAGGCTTGTCTCTGTATTTCAGATATTAATCCACTTGACTCATTGTTTAACAAGTAATTGTCAAAGGCCTGATAGCAAGTCACATTGCATCCTGTTGGTTTGAGACAATTAAGTTTAGTACTTTTTGTTAGTCACCTTCAGATATCAAAGGTGAAGTATGGCTATTCTCAGAGGTTTAGACAACTCCCCACTCCCCCAGCCCTAACCCCACCACACACATTGGTAGATGAACTGAATGGTATTTGAACCATATCTTACTGAGCTTTTGTAAGGCAAATGAAAACACAGTTGTCCTATTTTATATTTAAAAAAAACAAACCAAGAAATGATTTTAGTTAGAATCAACAGTCAAGCACAGTCAAGGAATGCACGTACACACTGGCATATTATCTTCATTTCAACTGTACATTTACTGGTTTCACTTGCTAGAATTGGTAAGATTGTTTTCATAATAGCTAGAACTGTTAAGCATATTGTAGAAATTGTCATGTTTAACTATCAGAATTATTCAGCTTCCCCTCATTCTTCTTCATGTTCATATGCATGTTATTAGAGGCATTTCACCTTTTTGAAATCTTTATATTCTATATCTTTGTTTAATTCAAAAGCTTCTTCCTCTACCCTGGGTGGCAGCAAAGATTTTCATTTTTGGGTGGCTTAATGTTTTTCTGAATATGTACTAACAGATGCCTTCTCTAAGCAGAGCTTAATCCGTCCATGAATGGCATCCATTCTATCCTCATGAAGAGCTTGTCTAGAGAAATACTCCCTTTCCTAAATTACTGACGGACATTCGGTGTATTGTTGCATACTGGCCTCAGAAAACAGATCAGCTAGTTCTTTCTAACAAGGACTGTCTGTGGTTTGGGATGAACTTGTTATGGGAATGAGATTCTGTTACAGTGTGCAGAATGTAGAAATGACATGTACAGTAACTGAGGGCCAAGGATGATGGACTTTACAAAGGAGGTCCATCTTTAGATAATTAAGCTCAGTAAATAAAGGACAAACATGGGAAATAATAACATCGCAAGAGTTTTTTTTTTTTTTTAAACCAGTTGGTATGGCCAAAGTGGTAAGTTTTAATATTTAGCAAAAGGGGGGATGAATTAGTGCTCTATACTGGGAGACTTCAGGTGGACTGCTGGCTTTAAATATTGAGGGTGATAAGTAATAGAATCAGGTCTATCTTTATAATACTATATTAATACTTCCATATTATAGATAGTAAAGTGGTATCTGAATTTGCTGAAAACTGTTGTTAGACAAGTACTCTGCTTGTACTAGTCTGTTCAGGCTACTACCACAAAATACAGTAGACTATATGAACTAAAACATCAGGATTATTTCTTAAAATTCTAGAGGCTAGGAAGTCCTGTATAAGGTCCTGGCTGATTTGGTTCCTGTTGATTATTCTCTTCCTGACTGGCAAACAAACAGTTCTTGCTTTGTCTTCCCATGCTACATAGACATGGAGAAAGAGATCTTTTTTGTTATTCTTACAAGACCACTAATCTTACCATTAGGAAGGCTTTGGCCTTATAACCTAGTTAACTCTAAAGTCCCCAGTTGTAGGTGCTCTCTCTTTAGAGTCTGCCTTCAGCATGAATTTGCAGGGCAGATACGGATGATGAGCCTGCCACTCTAATGTTAAAAGTAATTATATAATAGTCCAGACATGATTTTTAGAATCCTTGGCCTGTATGCCCACAGAAGGAATGGGAAAACAAAACTGACATACTGATGATTGAATGAACAATGTTCTTTGAAATAGTTTATGGTATTTATACTGGAAAAGGAATCAGAAATCACATGGAGCCTTTTATTATAAAAGGGGGGGTGCTGAGAAGCACCCTCTAAGTGCGTATTTTAGTGCATATTTTAGTGCATATTTGGGAATGATGTGCAGATAAATTCTTGAAAAAGACAATATGTAAAAAGAATGTAGACATAAAAGAAAAGCTTAAGGACAGCAGTGTGACATATGATATTCTCATAGATGAAATAGTGTATTTGACTGGAAATAAAATGACAAAAATGAAGCTGGAGCCCTGTCTTTGCAGTTCACAGTACTTGCTGTTCTTGCAGAGGTCATGAGTTTGATTCCTAACACCCACACAGTAGCTTGCAAATGTCCTTTGTGATCTAGCACCCATTTCTTGTCTCCACAACACCAAACATCTACAGTGTACATATATGCATTCAAACACTCATACATACAAAATAGAAACAGACCTTAAAAAAAATAAAAAATAAAATGGCACGGTAAAGTGTTATGAAAACTAAGAGGAAGGAAAGGACTGGGATCCCATAGAACTACTAAGCTATATAAAAATTAGTAGAAAGTGGACTGGAAAGATGGCTCTGCAGTTATAAGAGCATTGACTGTTCTTCCAAAGGTCCTGAGTTCAGTTCCCAGCAACCACATGGTGGCTCACAGCCATCTGTAATGGGATCTGATGCCCTCTTCTAGTGTGTCTGAAGACAGCTATAGTGTGTGTGTGTGTGTGTGTGTGTGTGTGTGTGTGTGATCTTTTAAAAAAGATTTAGTAGAAAGTACTTAACAGTTGTTGACAAATTATGTAGGTATTTATAATAAAGTAAGAGCATGGTTGAGTATTCATAAACAGTGTTATGTGAAGCCCTTCAGTTGATTTACTGCTTTCTAAGTTCTGGGGCAGTTTCATAGTAAACTTGAGAGAAAGAAGCTTGCACATATCTCCTGCCTCAGCACCCTCAAAATCAGTAGCCACCACCTGGGCTGTACATTTACATACGTTCTATTCTTTTCTGTTTCCAGTGCTAGGAAATGTGCCCAAACTCTCCATGTGCCTAGTAAGCATGACCACTGACATGTGCTCTCAGCCCTAGGGTTCAGTTGCTTTAAGAAAACCTATGAGCTTGAACAAGTCAAGTATTTTTCTGTATTTCTACCTTTATACTACTCATTTTTATTTGTCCAAAAGATCTTCTGACCTGATCATTTGTGTGTGTGTGTGTGTGTTTTCCCTAGCAATGATAAGTTTACTTGTGCTTTGGGTGTAAAACTGAAATGATTTTAAACTGATAATGAATTGTTGTAACATATGTATTTTCATTTCCCAAATGAAATATTAGGAAGTAGTTTCTAATGTTTTCATTTCTTTGCTTTTGCCACAGATAATTGGCCTTTTGAATGTTTTCACACCACAGAAATCCCTAGAAGAATTTCAAGATGTGTAAGTGTGGTAATTAAAATGCTGTTAGTACAGTTTTGCTAGTTCCTGTCTCTAGGTTGTTGCTATACACTTTAGCTGTCATCTTTTTCTACCCATGAAGTTACATAGTCATGGAGCTCATGGATGCAAATCTTTGCCAAGTGATTCAGATGGAGTTAGATCATGAAAGAATGTCCTACCTTCTCTATCAAATGCTGTGTGGAATCAAGCACCTTCACTCTGCTGGAATTATTCATCGGGTTAGTAGAAAAATATCACCATGTTCTTTTCTAAGAATTTTATTTTTAATTTTGTGTATTTTGCTTGCATGTATTTAAGTGCACAACATGCATGCAGTGCTTGCAGAGCCCAGAAGAGGGCATCAGATCTACTGAAATAGGAGCTATAGACAATTGTGAGCTGCCATGTGGGTACTGGGAACCAAACCTTAGTCCTCTGCAAGAACAGCAAGTGCTCTGAACTGTTGAGCTATCTCTGAAGCCCTCCATGATCTTTTCTTTTCAATCTTTGAAGTGAAATTCACAAAACAAATTTCGATCTGAAGTATTGAGTAGCACTTAGTCTGTGCACAGTGTTGTACAGTCACCATGTTTGTCAAATTCTAAAACTTGCGGCACCCTTTCTCTAGTGAAAACTACATTCCTCAAGTTGTCACTCTTCATTTTGTCTCTCTCCTCAGAGCTTGATAATTTAGAGCATTGGATTTACCTGTCCTAGATATCATATAAATGCAGTAATATACTATATGGCCTTTTGTGTCAGGCTCCTTTGACTTAGTATAATGTTTTTGTGGTGTCTATGCTGTATCATATATTAGTATTTCCTTTTATGAATGAATAATATTCCATATGTTATATTATACAGATAATTTTTATATTACTACCTTTCAGTTAAACACTGTTTTGCTATGAAAATTCATGTACAATTCATGTATTTATTCAGTCTTTGTTCTTTAGTCTTTCTGGGTAGGATTGCTAAATCATGTGATATTCACTTTTTGGGGAACCATCAAACTGTTTTTCAAATTTTACATTCCCAGGGTTCATATACAATGGTCCAGTTTTTCTGCAACATTGCCAGTATTTAAAATCTGACTTTTCATTGTAGTCACTTCAATGGCTATGGAGTGTTTTTTGTTGGGGTTTTGATAAACATTTTTATAATGGCTAATAATGGATGTTTTGATTACTTTTCTATTGCCTTGACAAAACACCATGACCAAGGCAACTTACAGAAGAGAGGGTATACTGGGGGCTTACAGTTTCAAAGGGAGAGTCCATGACTGTCATGGTGGGGAGCATGGCAATAGGCAGGCAGGCAGCAACACAGAGAAAGCTAACTTGAATAATGTGAGCGTTTGAAACCTCAAAGCCCACTTCCAGTTACACACCTCCTAACCCTTCCCAAACAGTTTCACCAACTGGGAACACAGTATTCAAGCATATGAGCCTGTGGGGGCTGTTCTCATTCATGCTACCACAGTGGTCAAGAATTTCTTCATTTGTCAGTTGGTCGTTTCTATGTTATTGAAAAACATGTATTTTTAAGCCCTTGTTTCTAAATCAGTTGTTTGCCTCTTTGTTATATTTATAGATTTGTGTGTATATGTGTGTGTGTGTGTGTGTGTGTGTGTATATATATATATATACATATATATACATATATATATGTGTGTGTGTGTATATATATATATTCCAGTTCTATATATACACAAAACTATTACCAGACATAATTTATTAATTTGTAGTTTTCACTTTGCTAATGATGCCTTAATATATAAATGGTTATAACTTTCATAAAATATCAAATATTTGTTATTTCATGTGGTCTTGTGTCTTGCATAAAAATCTACTGTCAATTTGTGGTCATAAAAATTCAACATTGCTTTTTGTAAGTTTTTGGTCCACTTTGAATTTATGTTTTGAATATAGTCTAATGCAAAAACATATCTTCATTCTCCCATGTTTAGAGATCCAGTTGTTCAAGCTCTCAAACAATTGTATTGTTGCCCTTGCAGAATCAAACTGGTCAGAAATAATACTTTTATTCCTGGACTGCCAGTTCTATATACATAGACTTTATATCTATCTTTATATTAGAATAACATTTTTACAAATATTATGAGTTTTAATTGTGTGTGTATGTTACATATGGGTATGGGACCCATAGAGTCCAGAGGTGATAAGATCCCCTGGAGCTAGATTTACAGGATTTAATGAGCTGTCATTTGGATGGTAGAGGCCAATCCCAAGTCATTTGCAAGACTTAACTGCTGAGCCATCTGTCCAGCTATTCCAATTACACATGTAACTCTGTACTGCTTTGAAATGGGACACTGTGAATCCTGTGTTCTTTCTTAGTAATTTTAAAACCGCTTTAAGTGCATAGGAATTTGAAGATTAGCTTTTCCACATCCGCAGGGGGAAAAAAGCCAACGGACTTTAGACAATGATTTCATTAAATCGAAAGAATGAATTGGTTGGTGGTTTTATCACTTCTTCCTACATGACTCTGGCTTATCTTGAGGGCTTTGTAAGCATAAGATCTTTGCATTTCCTAAGTTTGTTAGTCTGTAGTACTATAAGTTAGGCAGTTGAAACATCAGGAATTATTTTCTCACAGCTCTCTCAGTATCCAAAACTTTGTGGTTTGGTGAGGTCCATAAACATTCTCTGTAGCTTCAAATGGTTTTGTCTTTGTCATAGAGTATTCTGTCACTGTGTTCTTTCTGACCTCCACTTACGTGCTCATAAACTCTGATTTTGTTGTTGTTAAGATCATGTCTTTTGCTTCTATTCAGTTTGGGCACTTTCCCTATCCCCCAGCTGTCCTAGCTAGAACTTACATTAAAATGTTGGAAGACAGTAGTGGAAATAGGTGTCTTTGTCTTGCTTGTTGTAATAAGGAAAAGCTCTTCACCTTTCACCATTGTTTTAGTCTGTTTCCTATTGTAACAAATACCTAAAGAAAGGCAATGCAGGCTCAAGGGCCCCAGAATTACCCCGAGTTTAGACCCTGTATGCCAGTTCTACCTGAACTGTTCCTAACTGAATCCTAAGAGTCAGAACTAGCCGAACAAAGAGGCTTTAGGGAAGTCTGGCTGCAACATAGAGTTTTTAGTGGTTTTGTTGGCTACAGAGTGTGACAGTACAGTGTCACTAGCAAGGGAAGCTCATCCAGACTCATCCAGGTATTTTACTTGGTCATAATAACATACCACTTCCTTAGTTCGAAGGAATCATTCTCTAGTTCATGCTAATACATTGAATCTCCATGTCCTCCAAAGCTTGGAACTGTTGCAAGCCAAAGCCCTTATCATAAATTACGTTGTTAGGCTATCATGGTCAAAACCTCCACATTAACAGGACAGTTCTACCAAGCGGGATATTCCAGGGGTTGCCATCACCTGTAGTTTAGGGCAAAGGCCAGACCTCTTTCTATAGAAGATTGATTCTTCTTCATTTATCTTCTATTCCTTATCTACTTATTTTTTTTAATTAAAAAGTTTTAACTTGCCGGGCATGGTGGCGCACGCCTGTAATCCCAGCACTTGGGAGACAGAGGCAGGCGGATTTCTGAGTTCGAGGCCAGCCTGGTCTGCAGAGTGAGTTCCAGGACAGCCAGGGCTATACAGAGAGACCCTGTCTCGAAAAAAAAAAAAAAGTTTTAACTTAGCCAGAGGTTTTATGCACCAGTTTAAATTACCGTGTATGTTGCTTCCCTTAACTGTGCTGTACTGCATTGATAGATTTTTGTATTTTGGAGTCCTCTTTATTTCTGGGACAGATCTCATTTGGACATGGTATATATAATCTTTCCAGTATACTGTTGAAACTGATTTGCTGGTATTTCTGTTGAAGTTTTTTACCACTGGATTCATTAATGATTGTAGCTTTTTTGTGAAGATGGTTTTAATCATACTTTGATATCAAGACTTTACTAGTCTCAGTGAAACTTAAGATGCATTTCTTCCTTTCTTGTTACTTAACTGCTTTTACTCATTTTAGAAGATGTTAGGAAAAACAAATTATGGCTGAAAAAATATTCTTAATGCAATAAAGTTGAGCTAGCAGTAGATATACTGAGAGGTCTGTTGCCGTGGCGACCTGTATCTTAGGCTGGACAATGTGCAAAGACAGGGTGGAGCTATACATGTAAGAAGCTTAGTATAGAATAGTCCATTAAGATCAGTGTCTAATACAAAGTAAAATCGGACAAAGGGAAAAATTATTATGTTGGCTACATTTATTTCAGAAGCCTCAGCTGATGGCTTTCATTTAATCTCTGCACTGAAAACAGGTCTTTCCTGGAGGAGTTTCCTAAACACCAGCAGCAGCCATCCCTCCTGAGCAGTAGAGGATTAATAATCTCTGAGCAGACCTCACAGAGCCTGTTGAAGCCACTCCTTGGATCACTCCCCCCCCCCTTTTTTTTATAGGGAATTTCTGGCTGTTCCTGTCAGATATTTTCTTGCTGTCTTTTTTCTGAAGCAACTACCAAAAAATTTTGACATAACTGTAGCAATCAGTTTTCATTTAGTCCTCACAGCACCTTCATCCTCTGTTCACCTGACCAATGCCATTCTGTGATTACTTGGTTTAAGAAGCAATCTAAACTTGTATTCTTTCCAGGCACTGCCGTTAGATGTCCCTGCAGGCACTTAGAAACCCTTGCTGAGAGAGACTTCCCTCTAACTAGTTCCCACTGAGTCAGCAGAAGAGAGCTGTATGGTAATACACTGGCTCGTATGCTGGCCTGGAAGTGACACACATCACCCCATACTCAGTACATCAGCAGAGCTAGCCATAAAGACCTGTCTAGTTTTAGAAGAGCAGGAAAATGTGAGGAGGGCAAACTCATGAATGTTGGTACGTACCGGGCCTGCCATAGCCTGTGGTTGTCTGTTGTACCGTGGTTCTCTGTTCCACACCTCCTTAATGTGGATACATATTAGTGTCTGTATCAGATTCAGATGTTGATATTTTGGACCCAGAAACATAGGAACTGGCTGCCTTCCTTCCCCTCAAGTTCCCACAGTCGAATAGTCAGGTGGGGCCAGGGTAGTCAAAACAGTCTCAAGGAAAACTGGAAAATACAGATGTTGATTTATTAGTTGCAGTTGAAATTCTGCTGGATGAACATTGTCAATGCTCCTTCCTCTGGAGGGTAGGAGTGTTCCCTATCTGAGGAGCTGAATCTGATTTCTGTACAGTGCAACCTGCCCACTGTTGTCCACCTGGCTGCTTCCTATGGAAGTCTTCCTTTCCTCTTATCCCCCTTAAGTAGATCTCAAGTGAGTATTGAACTGTGTACTGAAGGGCTGCTCAGCTTTCTTGGCCTGCTTCCTACCCCTGAAAGGCAGGAGCACAAGTGTGTTCTATTGTTGACATTTTGGACAGAGTTTTTTTCTTGCTGTCCTGTCCATGAAAGTTGCTTAGTAACTTTCTTGACAACAGACTTGAGTTTTGTTTCTTGTGGTTCAGTTGTATCAGTAACCTTTGTAGCTTTTGATTGGTATGTCTTTTTAAAGCATATTTGTTAGCCAACAGTCTGTGTATTTTTGGACTTACTTGAAGCTCCCTTGAATCTACCTTCAAGCTTCAAGGCTTCCAAGATGTCCATGATTTCTAACAAGCTATTCATGACTTGAAACAGCATAGTGCTTACTCAGGGTCTACAGTGTTGGCCCATACAACATTACTCCAGACCTCAGGTCAGGTTCAGGGTTATTTCCAGGGACATCTTTTTCTCATTGGTATGAGGTAGAGGAATAAGCACATTCAGAATTCTTCAGATCTGGTGAGCATTTTGAGTTACATTAACTGTAATTTAGTTACATTAACCATCATAAGGATAGGCATGTAAAAGGATGGTGTGTGGTCCAGGGATAAGCTAAACCATCTGTTGCCGTTTTCTGGGTTCTAGCAGCATTTAGCTTGTCCAAAATGATGACATTGTTACCTTTCATTTCTACTTTTAAAGTAGCCAGTTCTTTCTCTTGCAGATAGTAGCCACCAGCAGAGAAAGTTTTGTCTTCTAATCTCTTATAGAGCAAGGGTTAAGGAACTTTATGTAACGACCATATCCTGGATGTTTTTGTTTGTTTGTGGACATGGCCTCTGTCACAATTACTGACCAGACTCTGCCCTTCTATCACAAAAGCAACTATAGATATCATGGGGTGAAAATGACTATGGTTAAGTTTGCATAAAGGCTCAATAGATGCCCCAACAAAGGGAAATCGGGGGTGGGGGTTGGGGGGGTGGGAATGGGTCAGGTGGAGGGGCATATACTTGGGGGTGGGGGTGGTTTTCTGGGAGGGGGGAAACCAGGAAAGGTTTTAGCATTTGAAATGTAAATGATTATATTCAATAAAAAAAGACAAACAAAAAACAAAAACAAAAAAACTTCCTTGGCAAAAGCAATCATTTGAAGTCCTGTGGAGATAACATAAAATATTTTGCCTCTTCATAATTTGGATCTCTTTCCATTTTGATACTGCTGTCAGTGCTGTTTAATCACCAAACTCATGGTCCTGTATCCTTGCATAGGTTGTCTGATCTGAAATGCTTGGGGCCAGAGTGTTTCAGATTGTGAGATATTTTAGATTTTAGATACTTTGCATAGACTTTACCAGTGAGCATCCCTAATCTGAAAATCAGAAATCCCTAAATCAAAGAACTGTCATGATGGCCCCTGTATTCTTGGACTGATTTGAGGCTACCTTTAAGTTTTCCTTAACATAGCTATCAAAGTAAATAAAACAACCTTTTGAGTATTGCCTAAAAACAAACAAAAAATTAATTAAATTTGGGCCTTTCAGATTTCAGATTGGAGAGCATAGTAACTCCCCAGTCCTGGGTCAGTTTCAGCCAGAGTATGCTAGGCTTGGCTATAATAACAAATATCCAAACTCTTGTTTTGTTTTTTGTTTTTCAAAGCAGGGTTTTTCTGTCTATCTCTGACTGTCCTGGAACTCTGTAGACCAGGCTTGCTTGAACTCAGAGATCCACTGCCTCCCAAATACTGGGATCAAAGGTGTGCGCCACCACTGCAGAAGCAGATATCAAACTCTGAGTAGCCAAACATAAGTAAGGTTTATTTTTCACATTATGTATGTAGGTATCATTCATGTATGTATGTGTGTATGTATGTATGTATATGTATGTATGTATCATGGTAGAGGTGGGCACTAGGCTTTATAGAAATGCCCACTATCTACAATGTTACTAATCACCAAAGCAAGAGAAAATCTGCAGGAGGTCATGTTCTGGCCCTTCTCTACTTTGTTCCCACTCTACCTACTAGGTCTACTTTTGTCATCTTGCCTGACTAGAGAGAAAGGCTTGGGCAGTTTGGGGGGGGTGAGGGGCTTAGAATGTTGAGTTATTTCTATTCTATATGCCCAAATAAATATAAACCCCAAGTCACTCTTCCTATAAGTAGTCATGACATATGTAGAAAGCTAAACATTGATACAGAAAAAAATGAACCTTAGTTGATATTCATAGAGACAAAGTTTCTTTTAAACTAGAAATGTATTTGCTCCTAATCATTCCAGAACCAAAAGTATTTTGAGTTTTTTTTTTCCTAGACTAGAACCACCTAGTATAAGGAGGCAGTAATCTCCAGCTGTAACAACAGTCATAGGAATACTAAAGTTTATAATGTTAATTCTTAAGCATGGGCATTCCCTTGTTTTGATTAGCAGCATTCTATTTGCAGAATAGAAATGATAACTTTTTTTGTCTTCTGTAGGAATACAGAATGCTTAATTTCAAAAGTCCTTAGTGTCTCTTTTCTAAGCCTATCCATGGTACCTTGTCAGAGTAAGTTAGAAACAACACATAGCATTCTTGCATGTAGACATTTAAAAAGGTATCTTTGTGTTGAGGGCCTTAGTTTTTGCTGTTAATCTGCTAGTCGTCTTTAATGTGGGATAATTTGACTGCTGTGGATTGGAGTGTTCGTCAAAGCTAAAAGGCATGATGAATGTGAAGTCCTGGGTATTAGGCAGAAGCAGTTTTTCACAAAGACATTATTACTATCAGCAGAACGTAATTTTATAGACTGGCAGGTGGCATCAGCACACTAGTATCTGCTACATGTGAACAGACGTTTATAGGCAAATGTTGGTGATATATGTGGGAAGTCAGGAATGGGCAGGCTGATAATCACCTTTTGGTTCTTTAGAACTGAGTATCTGATTCAAAGCTTCCCTCCCCACAAAAGCGAACATGTATGACTATCAGTGTTCAAATTACATATACCTGGATCATGCCAAAACTGCAAAAATTATCAGAATGTTCCATGGTGGTTTTAGAGCTATATAAAGTTTATTGTGACTTTACAGTGAGGTTTGTTTGTTTCTTTTTAATGTGTGTGAATACATTGTAGCTGTCCTCAGACACACCAAAAGAGGGCATCAGATCCCATTACAGATGGTTGTGAGTCACCATGTGGTTGCTTGAAATGGAAGTCAGGATCTGTGGAAGAACAATCTGCTTGCTCTTCTTACCACTGAGCCATCTCTCCAGTCCTAAAATGAGATTTTTTTTTAGTGCTATTAATTGAGTATGTAAATGAATATAAATGCTAATTTATGACTTATCATAATAGCACTTTATTGTTGTTTTTGACTGGTATTTTGAGATGAGGTCTTGCTGTGTATCATAATTTGCTTTCTATTGCTGTGGCAAAAACACTGACCAAAAACAACCTGAGGAAGAAAGGGCTTATTTTATCTTACATTTTCGTGTAACAGCCCATTTCTGAGGAAAGTCAGGCCAGAAGCTGGATTAGAAACTGAAGCTGATGCCATGGAGGAGTGCTGTTTACTGGCTTGCTCCTGTGGTTATTTTGGCCTGTTTTCTTAGACAACTAGGACCACCTGTCCAGGGATGGCACTGTCTGTGGGTTGGATCATCCTATATCAATTACTAGTTAAGAAAATAGCCCACAGCGTTGTCTACAGGCCATTCTGGTAGAGGAAGTTTCTCATTTGTTGTTTCCTCTTACTACATGATTCTGGCTTGTGTCAACTTAACAAAAACTAAGCAGCACACTGTGTATATTGAATTTCTAGCCTTTCTGCTTTGTTCTCGAGTACAGGGATTTCAAAGGATGGGCCACCATTCCTAGCACAGAGGTTCTTAAATGAGATTTAAGATTCCTTTCCTAATCTCTTGTTCTATTTATCCAAGAATTTCTAGGAAATGCTAACGTTTGGTTTGATTTGGTTTGGCTTGGTTTTCTGAGACAGGGTTTCTCTATATAACAGCCCTAGCTATGCTGGAACCTGCTTTGTAGACCAGGCTGTCCTCAGCTTCACAGAGATAAATAAATTAAATAAAACAAAATAGGAAACACAATTTTAATGCATTTTTATTTTTAAGTAAATAAGCATTAATGATGTCATACTGTGTTTATGTAAATGAAATTATCTTAAATCTGACTTGTTGGATTTGCCTATTGTAAGGAACCTCTGCAGCGGTACTACAGTAAAAATGGTCAACAGTTAACAAACTGGCAGATTATGTAACTCAGTTGAGCAGAACGAATCATTGTATCTGTCTTACATCATTTTAATGTTTATTTCTTGAAGGACTTAAAGCCTAGTAATATAGTAGTCAAATCAGACTGCACTTTGAAGATTCTTGATTTTGGACTGGCGAGGACTGCAGGAACGAGTTTTATGATGACGCCTTACGTGGTGACTCGATACTACAGAGCACCAGAGGTCATTCTCGGCATGGGCTACAAGGAGAACGGTCAGCATACACTTTCTCTTTGAAATAGTCTTCTGATTTTGTTTATAGTCAGTTTTTATATCCTTAAATTGAAATGCAGCATTGCAGTTTCAAATGTCTGTTTAAATCAAAGGATTTAGACATTTTGCCATGAATGTAAGTTAATCTTAGTAGTAATTCTAGTGTATATTAGTCATATTTGCTCTCATCTCCAGCACCTTTAGTTAGTGTTAGCAGTAGCACTTACAAGCTGGGTATGGTGGCACATACCTTTATCCCAGCATTCAGGAGGCAGAGGCATGCAATCTCTGTAAGTTTGAGGACAGCCTGGGCTATTACACAGAGAAATCCTGTCTCAGAAAACAAAATAATACAAAACAAACAAAAAAATAGTAGCATTCACAACAAACTCTGAGAGCTACATTTATCAATTCTGGAAAGCTACTGGATAACTCAACCACTTGTGGGAAGCACTAGTATTTGATTAAAGCCTGTAACTTGCCTTAAGGAGATTGCATATAATATTATGTATGGATATGTTGAATTAAACCATAACTTTTTAAGTGTGGCATGTTTCTAGGGTGGAAATTGGAACAGTGGTTCACTTTAAATCAGGAAACTATTAAGTCAATCTTGAAGGTTCTTTAATACATACATACATACAGACAGACAGACATACAGACAGACATGTATATGATACCATTGAAATTGGGGAAATTGCTTAATTTTCTTTTTTGAGCTAATTTAAAACAAATACTTTAAATATCAACTATCTGTTTTTTAAATAAACATGCTTTTCTGTTTCTTAGTCTCAACATAAGGTTTAAAAGTTTTGTTTTGAGAATTGATAGGCAGATTGCTATTGCTTTTGCTATGAAACTTTTGATTATTACAGAAATTGCGCCACATGTTGATGTCTTGTAAATATGATCTTGACATAGCTCCTTACCAGAAATTAGAAAAGCTATCATAAGAATTGACATGTCCTTTCTTAGATGAGAGTCACATAGAGCATCTCATTGCTTTTCCTGCCTGTTCTCCCAGGAACCAAGTCAAATCTAGTGTTTCTTCACTCATAACTATATTAGCCAGCATGGGGTAACATACACATGTCCTTCTTTCAGACAGACAGACAGACACCACACGCACACGGGGGGGGTGGGGTGGGGGGTGGGTGTGTGTGGTGCGGGGAGCAGGAAGAGAGGTGAGATTTCCTGTTTGGTTTCGTTGCAGAGTATTTCAGAATAGTTTGGAAAGTTTGGGAGTAATCTAATCTATTTTAAACTTCCTGATAGCAAATTAGACCTCTTGTAGCACATTTTATAATAGAGGTCTGCTAGGAGACTGTAGACCACAGGTCTGTAGACATTTTGACACTTTGATATTGCATTCTACCAAAACTAACTTTTAAACCCAAAGTTTTTTTTTAAAAAACAAAAAAACAAAAAAACCCCAACAACTTAAAAAAGAGATAATGAAAAACACTTGTTTACCAGGGTTTCTTAGTAGATATGCTGTTCTTTTTCTGTCCATTTGTTCCTTTATGGGTAGAGGTAGATATAAATGTAAAATGGTTGCCAAAAGAATTAGTTACTTTTAGTTCAGAATAAACAAATCCTTTTCAGTTAAATAAGCCTGGGGAACCCAGTTTGGAATTTTCTGAGAAAAAAATTAGGTTAGTATTTTATTAAAATACAGATATCTGCCTGTTTTTAATATGCTAAATTATTTCTGCTTGTGCTTTTTAATTTAACTTAAAGAGAGAGTAAAATGCACAGTTAAATCTCAAAATGGTGCATCTTAGTTGTACAATTTTATGACCTCATATACATGTTAAAGCTTATTTGTAAATTTTGTTTGGTTCTACTTCATATATTACTGCAAAATCTCAGTTATAAAATGTATAGGTTTTTAAAAATTTATGCAATATCTGTGCATAGCTCTCACTTTAAAATTAGACATATAATTAAAATGCCATACTTCACATTTTCTTTTGTGAATCAAAGCTTTTCGGAAAGTATTTTGTGTTAAATTATTCCATTATTTGAAATTAAAACCACCTTTTTCTTTTTGTGATGTTCTGCAGTTTTTTAGATGATGCAGTCATATTACGCTTCTTTGATTTTAACGATCTTTTGCTTTGCTTTTTCTTCTTTTGTGCTGCAAACATATAGTGGATTTATGGTCTGTGGGGTGCATTATGGGAGAAATGGTTTGCCACAAAATCCTCTTTCCAGGAAGGGACTGTATCCTTGTGCTGCTGCAGCAGATTAATTAGCTAGGTGATGAACTTCCTTCTGTTTGCTAATGAAAAGAAATATATATGCTACATCTGTACAATATAGGTTTTAGATGTAAAGTTTGTGGCTGTTATAGTTCAAAATGGTTGAGCTAAGAAGCCGAAGTGTTAGTAGGCTGCACTTGGCAGCAGGACATACAGTCTCTGCTGGTCGTCAGCACATTCACTGTCATTCATTTTTATTTTATATTGCTTTTTATAATTTTAAGTGTATATGGTGTGTGTGTGTTTTTAGTGTTTATATATTTTTCTTTTTATTTTAACCAAAATCTTTATGTTAATGTCATTGCATTTTGTTTTCAGTTGACATTTGGTCAGTTGGGTGCATCATGGGAGAAATGATCAAAGGTGGTGTTTTGTTCCCAGGTACAGATCGTATCCTTGTCTTTGGCCTAAAACGTAGTTTCTAAAGGTCAAAATGTATGGTACTGCGTCAGCCTGGTCAAGTAGAATGTATTTTGTCTCTTCCTAATACAAACTATTGTTAAATTAACTGTTCCAGAGTACCACCTCTTACCTGACAGAGTTTCTCTCCTCATTTATTTTATATGTTAATTTTGAAAAGGACTCAAATGTGGTTAATTCACAGGTCCTTTCGTGCTTAGAGCTGATTAACATAAAAAGTTATGGCTTTCACTAGAGTAAGTCTTTAACTATTGCAAAGGTAGCATGAATTTTGGAATTATCTGTTGCTACTGTTTGTTTTGTTGTTGTTGTTTGGTTTGTTTTTTGGTTTGGTTTGGTTTGGTTCCCCCATGTCTTTCTGTTACTGTGCTGTGTGTTATGTCTTGTTGTCTTATTACATTAACATAGAATGCTGAGAATGTCAGCAAGAAGTTTTCCCGGGTTGGTAAATAGGTTGACTTCGTGCTTTTTATGTTAACAGTGATGTGTTGATCAGAGAGTAGCACAGAATAGTTTGAGGTGGAATGAGACTATTCATCACACGTTACAGTAAGAACGTGTGGGACATTAGTCTTTGAAGGTTTGGAGTATAAACACTAGAAGGAACAAGATCAGAAAATCCTAGTTGACAGCATACTGAGATACTAGTATCATGGTCATTCATTTCAGAATTTTACAAATGTTACTAACATAGGCAAGCCTGAGAATAGGAAAAGAAAATGCTACTATTATTAAAGCTATCATTTTTGTCACAACTGGGTGTTTTCTGTTAGTGTAAAGAACTCAAAAAAGCAGAACAGACTAGAAATATTTTTTACTCTCTAGGAAATGCATTTACAGGTTTTTAAGAACTGGGGGAAAGGCAGATTTTTAAATGTTAAAATTTTGTGCAGTTTGCATTTTGATTTTTATGTACAGTAATGATAGTTTTTAGTTGTAATTTTTATTTTCAATTTGCTTGTTTATGCTTCCATTTTATAAAATTATTTATATATACTTATACACACAATAAATAAGATTAACAGAGCTTATTTATTGATCATTTTTATCCACTTATAATCATTGGTTTTTGTAAGGTGGCTTTGAAGTAAAAAAATGTATAATGGCCACATTCTTCAGGATTTTCAAATTTTCCATTTTCTTATATTTAGTAATGTATATGATTACAGTGTTGAATATTTGATACATGGAGTATTTTTCTTAGCTACTTGATAATAGATATTGATCAGTGGAATAAAGTTATTGAACAGCTTGGAACACCTTGTCCTGAATTCATGAAGAAACTGCAGCCAACAGTAAGGACTTATGTTGAAAACAGACCTAAATATGCTGGATATAGCTTTGAGAAACTATTCCCTGATGTGCTTTTCCCAGCCGACTCAGAGCATAACAAACTTAAAGGTAAGTTGTTTAATTGTATGCACTAAACTCTGTTTTGGATATAGATGTATAGGAAGAATGTCTAGTCATATTGTTAAAGGATCTAACTCAAAATTATGCCTGCTAGTGGAACATGATAAAGGTTTTGTTCTTTTGTCTCTGATTTTTGCATTTTAGCTGGATATGGTGACATTTGCCTTTAATCCTCATATGTGGGAGGCAGGGGCAGGAAGATTTCTGAGTTTAGGGTCAACCAGAGCTATGTAATGAAGACCCTACCTTAAAAAAGGAAAAAAAAAAAAAAAAAGCCGGGCGGTGGTGGCGCACGCCTGTAATCCCAGCACTCTGGGAGGCAGAGGCAGGAGGATTTCTGAGTTCCAGGACAGCCAGGGCTATACTGAGAAATCCTGTCTCGAAAAAAAAACAAAATCCAAAAACGAAAAACAAAAACAAACAAACAAACAAAAAAAACGTTTTGTAAGTCACATATGTGCCCTGTTTTTTGTTTTTGTTTTTTAAAGATTATTTATTATTATATGTGAGTACACTGTAACTGTCTTCAGACACTTCAGAAGAGGGTGTCAGATTTTGTTATGGATGGTTGTAAGCCACCATGTGGTTGCTGGGATTTGAACTCAGGACCTTCAGAAAAGCAGTCGGTGCTCTTAACCACTGAGCCATCTCTCCAAGCCTGTGCCCCAGTTTTATAGTAAAAATTATTCTTTCGGTATGGCTGTTTCCAGTGTAATCCTAGTGCTTGGGAAGCTGTGTCTGATAGATTGTTAGGAGTTTTGAGATAATCTTGGGCTACCTAGTAAGTTCCAGGGTAGCCCAGAATACATAATATGACCTGGTCTTAAAAAAAAAAACAAAAAAACAAAAAAACAGGGGCTAGAGAGATTGTTTGCTGATCTTGTGGAGGACCTGAGTTCAATTCCTACCCTCCATGTGAAACAGTTCACAACCACTCACAAATCCATCTAGCTTCAGAGTATCCACTGCCCTTTCTGGCCTCCCTGGGCATCTGCATCCATGTGCACATACATACAACCACCCCTTCCCTCTCTCTGTACACACATATACACATATGGAAAATGCAATACATCAAGGTGGGCAGTAATGGTAAGCACCTTTAATTTCAGCATTTGGGAGGCAGAGACCAGTTCAAGGCTAGCATAGTTACAGAACAATTTCCAGGATAGCCAAGACTACATAGAGAAAACCCTGTCTCAAAAGATGAAACAAACAAGCAAAAACTGCAATAAATCTTTCTTAGTACTGATAGGATTTGTTTTGTCTTGGTTTGGTTTGCTTTGGTTCAACTTGTATAAACCAAGCTCACCTGGAAGTGTGATCATCTTGCCTCCGCATCCTCAGTTTAGCAATTACAAGCATATGTACCACACATGCTTGGCCAAGATGAATTTCCTAGAATAAGTATAACCTCAACATCCTAGTGTGAATGATTGGAGAATCTCATGAACTAGTGTATATTAATATCATTATTTTTGCAGCCAGTCAGGCAAGAGATTTGTTATCCAAAATGCTAGTAATAGATGCATCCAAAAGGATCTCCGTAGACGAAGCTCTCCAGCACCCGTACATCAACGTCTGGTATGATCCTTCAGAAGCCGAAGCCGTAAGTTCTTTCCTTAATGTTTGAAGAACATACTCCAATCTTAGAGCCAGGGCTAAAATTAAGTTCAGAGAGAACGTGTCATTTTAAATAACAATTTACATAGATGGTGCTGGTGTTTCCCTAGGTGTTCATAAAGGAAACCATAGGTTAATGAGCATCTATCTAAGCCATCATCATAGTCAAGAACTTCCCACTGTTTCTCACTCTGTTGAACTCACAGTTGATGAGAGGAGCCCAGGATGCCTGTGGCTCATCCTTAGATAGAAACGATGTTTTATAGTTAAATCAGAGCAGATTTCTGAAATGCAGGTAAAATGTGACAATTTTAAAACTTGGGATAGAAGAAAAAAGAAACCGCTTATTACTTAGAAAGGAATCTTACAGCACTACTCTCTAGAAAGTTAAAGTTAATGATAATTGATCAGCCTTTGTCTCATGATTCATTTTTGCAAGTCTTATATCTAGCTGATATTTCAATTAATTAATTGTATATATACTTCCAGTAAACTAACTCAGTTGTTACTGACTTGTGTCTTTCAGCCACCACCAAAGATCCCTGACAAGCAGTTAGATGAAAGGGAGCACACAATAGAGGAGTGGAAAGGTACCGTTCACCAGAGTCTCAGACACTGCAGGGGCTTCTGGCCTTCTGCAGTGACTTCTTCATGTTACAGAAATTAGTGTTGCTTTCTGTTTTCATAACTTATATTTAGTAATAAGTTTTTGTTTATTTGTCTTACAAAAGTAGAAAGCCAGTTTCCTTCCTTAATTTTGCAAATTTCTACCTCAGTTATAGGCATATTAGTGTTTTCTTCTTGTTCCAACAGCTATGTTTGGGGTGTCCCATCTCTAAGTTCACTGGTGATTGTATTCTCAGTGTACTGTACACACCTGTTTGTTGATGTATCTGTACATCTTGAAGATGACAGACCCTATTGGTCCACGCAGCTACCTTCACACTCTAATAGCTGGCACTTGGTGAGCTACAGGGACATTTGTGTCTTAGTCTGTGTCCAGCTCCTTTGTGAGAAGCACTGAACGTGGACCTTCACACAGTCTGTTACTGTAGCCATGTGCTTATGTGCACATATTTGATATAATTGAGTGAGTAGTCCAAAAAGGTTATATACTGGAACAAATGTTAAATTTTAGTTACTTCCGATTTTTTATTAAAGAAATTATAGTTTCTGCTTCTGTCAGCATAACACAAGAGTATTAATCCACCCCACTCTAACCAATAGAGTGACTTAATTTGTCATCAGATCTAGTTTTTTTCTATTTTATTAATATGGTTATACATAAATATGCTTTTTATTATTTCAGTGTACAGTGTAACAGGTTTCACTATAACATCTTCAGATACGTACATCACTCTACATTGTTCATGCCAACCTCCTATTACTCTCTCATGGCCTCCCTTATTTTCTCTCTGGTCCCTTTTCTCCCCTAATCAGTCCCTGTATGTGTTTGAGTCATGTATATTTATATTGTCAAACCCAGGTTCCACATAGGAAAAAAAACATGCAGTATTTATCTTTCTGAGTCAGATTTATTTTACTTAACTTGATAATCTCTAGTTTATCCATTTTCTGGCAAATGACATAATTTTAATTCTACTTTATGGCTGACTAAAACTAATTTGCATACACATAAACCACTTTTTTGTTGTTTTTAGAGGCAGGATCTCAAAAAAGCTAGGTTTGCCTGGCCTAGAACTCCTTATGTAGTGCACACTAATGCCAAACTTCCCCAGAACTGCTTGCCTCAAGAGAGCTGGAATTAAGGACTGTGCAACCACCCCCAATCTCACCACATTTTCTCCATGCCTTTTTTTGTTGATGGCCATCTACGCTAGTAGTGTATTTCATATTGTGATAGAAATAGAAATGGGTATGTAGATATCCCTGCTATTGTCTGCCTTAGGTGCCTTTAATGGAATTCTGCTTTTTAGGGGTTTTTGTTTTTTTGGTTTTTTGGTTTTTTGAGAAACCAGTAATTTCTATAGTGACTGTTGTAATTTACATTTTACTCTAATATGTAAGAAGGTTCTTCCCCCCACCGCATCTTTACCAGCATTTGTTACTGTTGGCTTTTTTGATAGATGGTAGCCATTTCGATTGATGATGGATAAAATCTCCGTACTATTTTTGTATGTCCCTGATGACATGTGGAGTGTTGATTATTTTTTCACACATTTATTGTCCATTTGTATTTTTTTGATAATTATCTGTTCAGTTGAAAAAGAAATTTCCTATCTATTGGTTAGGTGGTTGATTGGTTGAGTATTCAGCTTTTTGATAATGCTTTTAATGTTGTAAGAATATTGAAATAAAAGTATGTGTATGGCCCAGACTAGCATCAATCTTGCAATCTTCTGCCTCAGTCTCCCAAGTACTAGGATTATAGGTATGTGCCATCCATGCCTGGTCTCCAGCAAGGGATTCTTCATTAAAAAATCCTTCACCTTCAGGAATTATACAAATGTTTTAGAGTTCTTTACATTTTTTTCACAGAATTATGTTTGTTATTTTTCAAAGGGTGATAGGTAATGGTATCAAACAAGTTAGGATCACAAGCAAGAGCAGGGATTGGGATACACAGCGCCTTATAGCTTATATCTTTCTTGATCAAATCTGTCGTGCAATGATCTGCTGCTGCCCCCACACTCAGGAATACATGAGTCTTAGGAAGGGGTGCTGATGCTGACCCCTGCTGTAGGCTATGTGGAAGGAGCTGAAGCTGCTGCTGCTTTCCCTCACTAGAGATGCCCCATTCTAATTGTAAATGCTGCTTTGGTTATAAATCTTCCTAATTACAACCTTGTTGCATTAGGACAGGACCCAGGAAGTGAAAGGAAGATAAGCATGGACCTCAGCCCTCACTTTGACAGAATTAGACAGAGTGCTGTGTGGCTCGCACACTCAGGGCAGGGGCTGGCTTCTGACAACAGCTGCCCTTTAACCAGCTGGGACAGTTAGAGCAGAGAGCTTAGCTTTCTGTCAACATAGTCTGTGGTTGAAGATCAGTGAATTAATTGCTAACTCCTATGAGTCTGAAGCTGACACTCAAATCCTCTGCCATTGCTATCATTGCAAGAACCCAGCTCGATGCACCTAACAGATACATAAGCTTTGACTTAAGTATGCATACCTGAGAGTCACTCTTCCTCTTCTTTTTCAGAACTGATATACAAGGAGGTAATGGATTTGGAGGAGCGAACTAAGAATGGAGTCATAAGAGGGCAGCCGTCTCCTTTAGGTTGGTTACAATATAAACCTGGTTGTGGTTGTGATTGTGCTTTACATCTTGTGTTATAATCTTCAGGGACCTGGGCTCTGCAGTTCTTCCCATGCTCACTCAGTTTGGTTGTTAAATTGGAAAGCAGTGACACACTGTTGTCTTGATATATTTGCTGTTGTCTCTGTTGTACTGATTTAAACCCAGTTTTCATTGGCACTGCAGCCATGTCTTTGAACAAGAAAAATCCCTTAGAGTTCATTATGCTTTGAAAAGTCTTCAGTAGGAGTAGATAAATGCTTCAACACACAATTTGCTGAATTTGCTACGTGTACCATCCCGTTCTGACGTTCCTTTTGGTACTTTAGTCACACTTGAATACAAGCTCCTGAGGACCTCCTGTCTCTCAGTGTTCTGCTCATCACTGCACAGAAGGCTGACGAGCGCTTCAGCGGAGTTCCTGCCTGCTTTGCTTTCAGTGTGTTGGGGCCCTGAACACTACATACTGCTTTTCTTCTGCAAATGTATTTTTGAGAATTTACATTCTTGTACTTCTAAATGGCCCTTATTTAGTAAGCTTATGGCTTGAAAATTGCTACATCTTGTTGAGATGCTTTAACATGGTTCTCCCTCTGAATGAGCCCTACCCCTTAAAAGAACTTCTGTCTCTCCATAAGGTGTTACTGTTTTTTGAGTTTTTTTCATTTTTTTAAATGCACGAAATGCTTGTTGGATACTGCTTTTTAGCAGATAAGGCATTTTCTCTCTATTTAGTAAGTCTGTATTTGTATTTGCCTGGTATTTACTAGGATCAAAGTATGCCTGAGTTTACCTAACTAGGCTGTGTTGGTTACCCTGGCGAGCCATACAATCCCTTATAGACTAGCGCACTAGATTCAGGTCCCTCCTGACCAAATGCTATTCTTTGTGTTGGCTTCTGCTTTGTAAGATGGACCAGAGTATCACTTGAACATTGTGTTTTTTGCAAGACTCTATCAAAAGTAATTTTCTATATTATTTTAGTTCTCAGACTTTTTTTAGTTACTTGGATCTTAGAGGTCTTCTCTCCAACAAAATGCACTGTAAACAGTTTGGTTTGTACTCTCAATTCTTTTGGAACACACCCAGAGGCCCATTTCTGGATCTTGCTGTAGGGCCATTCTCCCTGTTACTTGGATTTTAACTTCTTGTCTTAAACTAAAAATGCATTATGGAAAGAAAACAAGTATAGGTTTCTAGACATTTTCATAATTCATAGCTTGTGTGCACAAGAGAACATTAGTGTTGGGTTCAATACGTTTCAGCAACCCGTAAACCCAGGAGAAGTCTGTTGACACTGGAGGTAGTAGGTAGCACAGTCCAGGCAGCTCGGTCTGCAACTCTCTCTGCAACTGGTTTGCTGTTTTGTTTCTCATAGCACAGGTGCAGCAATGATCAATGGCTCTCAGCATCCATCGTCTTCGCCGTCTGTCAATGACATGTCTTCAATGTCCACAGATCCGACTTTGGCCTCGGATACAGACAGCAGTCTAGAAGCATCAGCTGGACCTCTGGGCTGCTGTAGATGACTACTTGGGCCTTGGGTGGGTGGGAGGGATGGGGAATTGGTTAGTCATTGATAGAACTGCTTTAAAAACAATTCAGTGGTCATATTTTTGAGTGATTTTTTCAGAAAATGTAGAATTCATTTTGTAGTAAAGTAGTTTATTTTTTTTAATTTCAAGTGATGTAATTTAAAACTTAAGTTGTGTTTTTAAACAGCAACAAAACTGTATTGTATTTTTTGCTGTAATTAACTGTATAATGTAAACCTAATTATTTTATCATGGTTTAAATTTTGCATATTTGCTTTATCTTATGCTGCTGATTTTTTTTACTGAATTTGTAAGATTTTTGTTTATCAAAGCAACTATTATGTGGTGACTTGCATATATCATGAATTATTTAAGATGTTTATAAGTTTTTTATTAGAATTTATTTCAGATGTTTGTTCATGATGCTATCCTTCAGGGTTATGTGCTTATCAATGAAATAACCCCAGAGGAATAAGGAAAAATAACCTGTAGCCAGTTATATTCAGGAATAACTACTGTAAATGATGAACGTGTCAAGAAACCTCCAATATTTGCTACTTGCCAATCCCAACTTAGTTAAAACAATTGGTAGACAACCTCACCTAAATTTTAGCAAACACCCTGTTATCTAAATGGCAGAATAACTCAGAGCATGTCGTTAAAGATGCTGGGCACATCCTTCTACATTTTGGATCTCCCTACACCAACCCAACAGAAACTTAAATTAAGGAATGTCGTATATTCTGAACATCTGTGGCATGCTTAAAGCTTTTAATCACACAAAGTCAAGAGGCTACTTCATGAATATACATTTCAATGGAGATCAACAGATGTTTCCCCTGTACTAGCTATGAGCCTGCTTCTGTATACACTGAGTTAATCTCCTCAGGCTGTAGTCCTGGCATTGGCCAAGAGCCTGGACTTTCTCTTTTGTACAGTTTCTGGCCCTGGAATTTCCCAGTTCCTGTTCCTTAGTGGGTCAGTCTGTGGAGGACCAGTTTGTGGGGTTTCTGGCCCTTTGATTCTACCTATAGCATTATCCTGTTTCTACTAGCTGTCAGGAGGTTCCAAAGCCTACTTAAACTTGTGTAGGTGACATTTAAATGAGCAATATACGTTCATCTGAAAATAGTAGCACACAGCCATATGTAGGATGTCATTTTCTAAGGACTGTTTCTTCACAGTGAGCAGAGCAGGCATAGTGATGGTTCTTTAATATGAGTCTTTGATTTTTTTTTTTTTATATCTCATTTCCAGTGTGGACGTTGAGTAGTGTAAGAATGGTGCTGCTCCTGACAAGTGTGTGTTAACTGTTTACATTTTATATCTGCAGAATCCTTTCTCTGTAACTGAATTTTCCTAAGTAAAATGTCATCAAGGTCTCATTATTTCTGAAATATCTGTAATGCCCAGGCACTTTTGGTATTATCTGGAACAAGAGGGATTTCATGTAATGAACTGGGAAGTGCATACTTCATGAGCTGCAAGGGTGTGGGAAGGAGCCTGGAGCCCCTGGAGCTCGCAACAACAGGAGTAAGAGCAGGCACAGCTTGGAGATTGCTGAAAGGTTGCTTAGCAGCTTTTGTTTGTTTGGGTTTTTTTCTTAACATTTAGTGTAGAATTACTTTCAAGTAAGCTATTTTAAGTCATTGTTAATGTGCAATACTTTAAGATTTTAAAAAATAGCAAGTTTATCATGATTTCTGGCCTCCCACCTTTGAGTGATTCCTTTTCTATATGTACAACAAGGTGCATTAATTTTATTAGACAAGTATGAATTTGAGACTGTTAGGCCTCTTGGGTTATAGAAATATAAGGTTGAAGTCAGGATTTTAGCAGAAATTGAGCATGAGTGTGTTCTTATATTAGTTTTACACTTAACTGGTTTTGTTTTCCCTGTGATAAAATGTGTCACTATTGCACTTAACAGCTGACGTGCTTTAGTTAGTTTTCTGTGTTTTGTGTTGGTTGCTGAGAAGCCATCTTTCTTGATTCAGATTTCGGTTAAGTAAGGAGTACCAGTTGTTCTGATTGTATCACTTGTTGTAATTGCCAGCTCCCACTTGCCAGCCATCGTGTTTCAGTTGAATTTAAAAAAACAAGCTTTCAATGCTTAATGTAAGGTGAAATACTTAACAAAATTATACTCTAAAAGTGAGGTCTGTCTGTTAAACGTGTGCTCCACACATTAGATCTACTGTTTACACATCCCCCTCCTCACTTTGCTCACATCTGTTAACAGGAATCCTACTGGTACTTTTAGAGTTTTAAAGCATCTTAAGTATTTTTTTAAGAAATTACAGATAACATTTCTGTCTATCAGTGCTTGTTAAACCACCCTATAACTTGACTTTTCGATTAAACATACCTAGGATACCCATCAACTTACTGTCTAAGAGTTGTTTAGCTGAGAATTAGCATTCCACTTCATGGTTTAGGAAAGAGAGCCTTATTCTTCCTACATGTCTTCCTGGTTACAGTTCTCGTACCCACTAATACATAGTGACCGTCTGTAAAATGACCATGTCGTTGCATTGTTATAAATAGAGCATCTCGCTCTTTAATGCTGTTTGCTAAGTGGTTTTGACTGTGGCATGCCATGCTGCTGATTGCCAAATCTCAGAAGAGTGCACACCAGAAGCAAAGGCTCAGTAAGAGAAGCAGGAGCCCCCACCAATACAGAGGAGCTTGATTGTGTGCAGAGAAAGCAGCAGCTTGCCTGTCAGCCTGTATCCCTCAGCTCCGAGCTCACCTCACTTTGTTACCCTAAAACGTGGAGGCAGAAAGGACACTGACAGGATAGGATGAGCAGTAAGCAAGGAAAGCTGTTTCCTGAGTTACAGATAGAACTTGGTTTACATTGTTGACTATTTTCTGCCGCGCACATGAAGACAGCCATCAGTGTTGCCTCAGCGCTAGCCTGCATAGCATTTTGAGATTTAAAAAAAAAAAAACAAAAAACCATAGTATATTTTCAGAAATCCTGTTGTAGTTTGTGAGTGTTGTTCATTAGTCACTCATTAGTGTAGAGTGGATGCATGATGCCCCATGACCCCAGTAATTCTTCCCAGTGAGTAGCATACCCAGCACTGTCTCGCCATAGCCCTCTTCAGCATTGCCTCGTGTTTCTACTGATCTCTTGGGTGTCTCCTGTGAACCACAGGAGACACATTTGTCCTAATCGCACAAAAGATGAGAGAGATAAGGGCATTGAAGCAGAAATGTGTGGTTTTGGGTAAGATAGGAAAACTTGTGTCCTAATTAATTTCAAAGTAACTGCTCTTAGGCAAAGTGCTCTTAAGGGGAGTCTAGTGAGCAACTTTCTGGGCACTTCTGGCTTAGATTCTCTTCATTATTGAAACTCCTGAGAAATATTACCTGTGGATTAGTTTTGCACAATGTCCTATTCTCACAGTGACTTAAAATTAGAGTAGGTTTTATTGAACTACCTCACACTGATTTTCTATGTTTTCCCAAGTGAGCTGTTGCCCTTACTGTTCGACCTTTACTGAGTGTAAATTATAAGTGCGTTGAATACTTTTTAGCCACTGTTGACAAAATACCAGTAAGTATGTGACGTGTAAACCTTGCATCAGTTAGAGACAGTCTGTGGAGTCCTCCATTGTGTCTGGGAACTGTGCTGCACATGCTTATTGACAGCATCACTGTTTTTGTAAGAAACCTGCTCGAGATATCAGTCCACGCGTTACATTTTACAAAAGGAGTAAATCTTAGTAAATTTTACGAAGAAATAAATTACTTTTGTAGGCCCAATATTTGGTATATTTTTGAGAAGCTGTTAATCTTATAGCTGAATGATGAAGTCACACTGAAGTAGCTGTCTGCCCGGACTGTGGCATCTGTTAACCCTATAGCTGAATGATGAAGTCACACTGCAGTAGCTGTCTGCCTGGACTGTGGCGTCTGTTAACCCTATAGCTGAATGATGAAGTCACACTGCAGTAGCTGTCTGCCTGGACTGTGGCGTCTGTTTTCTCATTACCGTTTACCCTCTTAATACGGTTTTAAACCTCAAAACGTAGGATGATAATTAGATTTTTTTCTCTCTCCCTGAACATGTCATCCCTTCTTCATCCCTCCCCTTTCCTGTGCTCTCCTCTCTTTTCCTCTCTAGACAAAACAAAATGGGGCACTTTGTAGGGAATGCTGAGATCATTACTGTGGTTTACTCGTCCATGCCCTAGTCATTAAACATGCACCACTGGATGTAAACAGTGTTATCTAGTATGTCAATTGGTTATAATATTTTAAATAAAAAAGAAAAAGTGGTATGAAAGTAAGAGTTCTTCATTGAAAGCAAAACAAAAAAAAAAAAAATTGTGTTTTTCCCTGGTGGTTTTAGGGTTTCCTGTGGCTTGAGGTAAGGTTGTTAGTGGGGCAGGTGTCTTCAGTTTGGATTTTACACACATTGTCATCCTGGTTTTCACTACTGGCGTATGGCTTGATCTAGGATTGCTGTTCTTGTGTTTGAAATCACTAGAGGAACTTTAAGAAACTTTGCTTCAATGCCCTTTGACCTAGTAACTGCATGAGACAGCAGCCATCGTGGCCACTTGGCAAAAATCAGTATCATACCTGAGTCTGTCAAAGAAAGCAGGAAGTTTGAACATGGAGCCAGTTGTGTCTGTTCCGGCCACAGGTTCTCGTCACTGCTCATGGGTGGGCCGCAGGAGGGTGTACAGGGTCCCTCTGAGTGCCAGCCTGCCGATAGGAGGGCGTCCTCCATCTCACCTGGCTCCTGTCCAAGCAGCCTGCACCCAGGCCCTCCTCCCCTGCTCGCACACACTAGCTCCTGAAGACATTTGCTGCCTCTCCCTGCTGCCCTGGCAGCCATGAGATGGCTGAGCAGGTGCATGCTGTCCTGTGCTGTCCTCGGGAGGGAGACAGTAGCAGAGGTTGAACCAGAATGTCAGCTTCAAGCTTATTTTGAGTTGAGTGATCAAGGCTCACTTTGTAAAGTGGAATTCCTTGTGTGGCTAATACAGGTAATTGCATTTTTGAAAGTTTTGGGTTTTTTGGTTTTTTGGTTTTTTGAAATTTGTCAAACCTGAATGGGGCTGACTTACTTGTACTGATGTTAGGTTAATTTTTTAATTTTTCTTAAGCTTATGTACCTGTGGTTGAACTTCCCTGGAAAATAAGATAACTTCAAATATGCTTTGAAAATATTAGGTTTCCAGCACAAGGTTTATTTCATCAGTTAAGGAAAACATACTGTCGTGACTCTGCTGGAAAGTGGAATGAGAGGAATCGAGAGGGAGACAGACTGACTGACTGACGGACTGACTGAACCAAGACTGCTCAAGGGAACAGGCAGGTCGATGTAAGGAAAGGACATTGTACAAGAAGGTTTATCTTTCTGTGGAAAGACTTCTGAAGAGGAAGGGCATTCTGAACAAAAGGAAAAGTTACAGGTTAAAAGTAAGATGGAAACGAGGGCCGATGTGCAAGGCACAGGTGTGCAGATAAAAGCTAGTCTGCTGTGCTGGCGGGGAAGGTGGGGTTCAGATTTGGAACACTGAGAAAAAAACAGAACAGTGGGACCTGCTTCATTCTCTAGAGCAGTGGCTCTCAACCTTCCTAGCGCTGTGCACCTTAAATACAGTCCCTCATGTTGTGGTGACCCCAAACATAAAGTTGTTTTGTTGCTAATTAGTAACTAATTTTGCTATTGTTATGAATCAACATAAATATCTGATATGCGACTCCTATGTAAGGGTGGTTCAGGCCCCGGGTTGAGAGCTGCTACACTGGATAGTCAGAATGCATTGCAGAGAGTGAGATGAAAGGGCTTTATCTTAGGGTCACTGTGGTGAGACTAGATCTAGTTAGGCTACAGGTGTGAACACGGCCATGGAAGCCAGGTGCCTTGTTGAGAGCTGTGAGGTGGGGAAGAGCGCTCGCTTGCTTAGGCATGCTGCCGAGCTTGGTTAGCATGGGGAGCTGGACAGCGTTCTGCAGTTCTGGGGAACACTCATTACAGTGGGTTTGTACCCAGTGCATCTTAGAATTTGCACCTCACCTGTTTGCAGGATCTATGGCAAGCGGGCATGTCTTAGGACAAATGGGACAGTTGACTTGCATCCTACTTATCTCTGGATTTCTCCAGTTTTCTCTGTCTGCTTGAGGCCTGTGACATCTGCTTATCGTGGCCCCATAGCATTTTATCACTTTGTGAACAGAAGGAAAATGAGAAGCTTCCTAGTAACTAACGTGCATGAGAACGCCCAAGTTATCTGGACCAAGTACTTGTGAAAACTGGCCAAGAAATGGAAAGAGCTGTGCAGCTCAGAATGGACCAAAGGGAGAAGCGGAAATGCTGCTGTGCCTCTGCATTGCCAAGCATGGGCACTGCAGGTGTCTGCTGGCTGTGTGCATTCCCATGTAAGGCAGTGTGCCCTGGAAAGAAATGGAAGTTGCATGGTAGAGAACTGCTGACCCTCAAGGAAGACATTTTGTGTGCTCCAGAATGACTGAATGCTAAACCCCGAGCTGCGGTCTCCATACCCCATAGTCCTAGACTGCACATGGTTGGTAAGACTCCTCGAGGGGTGGACCTCAGGATGAGCTTCCAAAGACCAGTTCTTTGTTGTACATTCTCATGAAGGATTGCAGAGTGTTGTGTTGTACTTTCTTGTGTCATTCCCACCAGGCCGTCTGTCAGCCAATCCACCCCCATGGTATACTGTCCGAGCCTGAGTGTGCCATGCACACACACACTTGCCCAGAGGCAGTTGTTCTTATTGCCACTTACAGAGATCCGTCCTCCAGAAACGGCATAGCCTTTGCCACCTTTAAGTCACAGCAGCTGTAACTCAAGACCCTAAGAAGGGGAGTGACTGACATTCCCTGGTGGAGAACAGTTGCAGGCCCGAGAGGGGGACTTTTCCATGGGGAGCTGCCTCTCGGTTGCCTCAGTTAAGACCACTGAGTCTATGATCTGGACTTGGGAGAGGTTGAATCTTTGATCTGGGAGGGCCCTATCTGGAATAAATGGGTGTCCACATCTCCCCAGGAAGTCATGCAACATGATTACATAATTCTCGCTCACTTAAAAACGGCCAAAAAGAAAGTAAGAAGTTGGTGTGTGTGTGTGTGTGTGTGTGTGTGTGTGTGTGTGTGCGCGCGCGCGCACTCTAGTCCTTGCCTCATAATACCCTGGGAAGGGAGAGTCTGGCCTGGGTATAGATACTTAATAAATGCTGTTTAAGCCTGTGACTAGGACTTTTGACCATGCAGTGTTTATATTTCTCAACATGTGGCACAGGTGACTGCATACAGTATGAAATTACTGCAGTAATGGGAATGTAAAATGAGCCAAAATTGGATCCTGGCCTCTCTGTCTTGGTAAATGGCCTGACCTCTCCCTGGCTCTGATTTCTCATAAACAAGGAGGTGTAAGTCGTTGTAAAGGCTCAGTGTGCACACAGGTGGAGCAGTGTGTAAGGCACCCTTAGCAAATAGTTGTCTTTTACCTCTCAGCTAGAGGTTCAGTCTGTAGAGATCATAACAGTTACACAGTCACACTCTTGTTCAAACAGCAGCCAGGTCTTCAGGTAAATACATGCTGAAAAGGATCTGATATGTAGCAAATGCTACTTCTCTTTGGTGGGACATGCAGGAAGGAGCTTCTAACACTCAAGACACCCTCAGTGCGGCAGAGCCGGTAGCCTAGGCATTCCCAAGCTGCACACCTTGCCCTTGTCTCCAGTACTGGACCAAGAGACACCAGAAACCAACGGGAAGAAGGGAGTGGCATGGTGACAGGGAGTCCTCAACTCTGCCCAGCAGTTTGTAGCCCCCACTGACCTGGACTGGGGCCAGCCTTGGCAACTGGCCACCTGGGTGAAGTCAGGGTTGTGATTTACAACTTTAGCGTTGGCAAGGCTGGGCTATGATCCGACTCCAAAATGAAACTCCAAAAATCTGATTCCAAAATCAAACTCCGAATTGTCTGGAGACAGGTGTCAGGTGCCACCATAGCCATCTCAGCTGCTGGTCAGTAGGCCTGCTCTGGGTGGGCCTGAGAAGGTACTATGGTCAAGTACTTCCTCTTCACAGGATGCTACGGGGAGTGCCTCCCCTTTCCCAGGACTCCAGAGGCAGCAGTGCACATTCATCCTGCTGGTTCTCAGGCCAGCCTCTCCGTTCCTCTGCCCTCTGCTGACACCCATGCAGTCTATCAGCGGTCCGCTCTACTGTTCTTATGTCAGCAGTATGGCACCAGACCCTGCTGGGAGGGGGAGGGGGGTGCTGCTGGGCTGACCTACTCAGCTACCACCCAGGGCTTATGAATTGATCCACCCCAACATCTACCTCATCTGTGAACTGCTGGAGCCTGTGAAGGAGCCAGTCCTGCAGACCCAAAGCTGCAGGGCTCCACCACCCAGCAGGATAGCCACGAGTCTATGAGAGGGCAGTATTGATGGTGTAGCAGAAGCCAGAGGCGCTGAAATAGACTAATGGCTCATGGCAATGAACATTAGCAAGTAGTGAGAGCTTTTGGGCAAGAGGATGCACTGTGTGGTACACAACTCACAATGCCATGAAGAAATATGGGAAATGTGGGGGAAACGGGAGCTAAGAGTGCGTGCAACAGAAAGCCGCGCGATGGCGACGGCGGAGCGGGTCATTGCCCAGAGAGGCTGGCAAGATATCCTTTGTTGTTGTTTGTTTTCCTTTTCTTCTCTGACCCTTATTTTAATTTTTTTCTTTTGGGGAGGAGATTATAAGGATGGATATGGAAGGGCTGAGAAGTGAATGGAATTGGGGTGAGTGATTTGAAATTCCCAAGGATTCAATAAAAATGTTAAACAAAACCCTTCTTGACAGCACCACCCATCCACATACGGATGTGAAGGATGTGCCAGCATTCTCCCTTGCCGTCCTCTCCTCTGCCTTCGGCCAGCCTTCCAGCACCAAGTCCTTGACTACTGCAGGTGCACCCGCCTGTGCCCACTCTGCAGACCTTGTTAAACTCAAGTGCATCCCTGTCAGTGGAGTGGGAATTGAGCTGCTCGCTCCCTCCTTCCCTCCAACCCCGTCAGGCCTACCCACCAACTGCATTCCTTTCCCTCCGCCTTGCTCAGCTCTGCGTCACTAGAGTGAAATCCCCTAGATAATTACAGAGAAAATATTTAGGCTTATAGCCTCAGGACAAAGGTTCAGCCATGAAGCAAAGAAAGGTGAAAGGACCAGAGTCCTTGAGTCCTCTTCAAGGGCACATGGCAAATGACCTCAGGAACTCTCGTACAGACCTTTCCTTTCTATTGAATCGCTGACCTGGAAAGGAAGGGCCTTGATGGCCTAGAACTCGCTGGTCCTGCCTCACAAGTGTGAGGATTAAAGGTGTGTGTCCCACACCATGTGAGAAGACTCTTAAAAGGCTGGGAAGCTGAGAAAGCAGTCTCAAGGCCGCACCCCACATTTATAAAAGTAGCAAAAGCTTAAGGAGACTGGCAGAACCACCAACCAACCAGCTTGCAGGGAACTAGGACGTCTCCGTGCTAGCTGGGCTTTTCCAGATGCAGCTGACATTGTTATCCATCAAAGGAACTTACAAGGCTAGACTAGTTTGTCTCCCCCAAGTCACACAACCTTCCCTAAGGCCTCACCCCTTAACCAGTGAGCAATCTGTCCAACCCCCAAGACAAATTTTAAAATATGTCTAAAAGTAGTCTGTGGCCAGAATCTTAAATTATTTTTCCAGTTCACACCACTTAACAGTCACTCCTGTTTCCCCCTTGATGATGGTTTTATCAATGCCTAACTCACTCTTTGTAGTGCTTCACCCTAGTCTGTAGGAAAAGGCCTCATTCCCCATCTGTTCATAGTCACAGTTCATGGCCGAAACCTTTAGGCTTGGAACAGCGTGTGTAAACATAACCTAATGGGAAGAGAAGGAAAGGTTCCCGGGCAGAACACCCACCGTGGATGAGTCTCATGGTCAGTGCCTCTCACTGGAAGTCAGATGTCTAGTCAGGAGAGTGCACTGCACACTGGGAGAAGAGATTTGAGAAGCAGCCTTTAAGTTTCCCATAAAATTGTACCTGCCGAGATCCCTATTTGCCAGCAGGTGGCAGAGTTGGCTAGCAAACTCTCCCCTGTCCGGGCAAGCAGGCAGACTTGTGAAAACCCTCCTGAGACTTTGGTCCTGGAAGCTCTTTGGACAAGCTGGTGGCATTCCCACCCACCCCCCAACCCCCAGGGCAACTCAGCATAATTCTACACCTGTGCCGAGGGATTGGAGCAGGATTGTGTGAATAAATTGGTGGTCCCACCTATCTTCTCCCAGGGCTGTTCCCCCTGTCACAGAGGAGATAAAGAGTCATCTTTAAATTGCCATGAGAGAGGTTCTGGGGAGTTTAGCTTTTCCTCTCTGAATCCGGGGGAGGGGTGGGGAGGAGGTGGCCTGTTACTTTGGGTAAGCAATGATCAACTGCTACAGCAGTACACTAAGGTCTCTGCTGTCCTCCTGTCACTCCCAGGGACACTCTGTTCCTGGCCTCTTGACACCTAGGATCCCTTGGTAGGAAATCTCCAGTCCTCTTCCTAAGAACAGTCAGAGGTCAGGTGTCGGTCGGCCTTACCACTGAGGGTGAGTGAGGGTAGGGGCAGCTGGCCTTGTATTTCATGAGGGCTAGCCAGTGCTACCTAACAGCCCTGGAACCCTGGCCATTCTGCTGCCCAGGTGTTTTCAGACATGATACCTCAGTCAGGCAGGTAAGCATTAGGGGCTTTGTGACCTTTCTGCATGGCGGCCAGAAACTGGGATACTTTGAAGACTTCTTAAACACTCCCCTACACACACACACACACACACACACACGCACGCACGCACGCACGCACGCACGCGCAGTCACCATAGGTCACTGCTTAAGGTGGAAACAAGGCTGCAAGTGAAAACAAGAGGAAAGGAGAGGCCAGTCCTCTTCTAGCCAGGCCTGCATAATGGCCAGTCTTTACTTGACTGGATTTACATACATAGGAGAGACACCTCTGGGCCTGTCTTGGACATCTCCAAAGGAAGATCCATGGTGACCAGCTGTCTCCGGTTCCACTTGCTCCAGCTAGGTCAGCTCTCATGCCACGGCAGCTGGAGGCCTTCCTAAAACATTTCTGTCAGGTATTTTATCACAGCAACCATAATATGTCAGCTTCCTGAAGGCTGGGGTGTGGGGTGGGGGTCACTCAAAATCTGAAGATGTCTCAAAGAGGGGGTAGACATGGGAGTTACAGGCCCACTCTTACTCCCATATCTAGAGGTGGGCAGACCCTGGAGGACCAACCAGCTCTGGCCTCCTGTAGACCCAGTCCTCTGGAGCAGAGCTGAGCCCCTGCCGAGGACAGTAGGTGGCAGAGGGCAGCCCAGAGCACCCTGCAGGGTAAGAAGTAGCCACAGAGGCTCTAAGGTGGGAGAGCTAAAGCAGATTCTGAGGTGGTTTCCCCAACAGTAGTGCTGGGACCCTCAGGGAGCTTCACCCACACCCCAGGGATGCTCAACCTTTCAAGAAACATCACCTAGTAAACTCCACTTGGCCCAGACATGAAGAATGAGGCTGGTGACAGACACCATGCTTTCAGAGCACATTTAATAAAGTTCTTGGTGGTGGCCCGGCTCTCAAGGTGCCATCCATTTGGGTGGCCACTGGGGACTCTTCCTGGATGAACGTCTAATGCCGGTGATCTTGGCACCATGCCCTCTGACACGTGCTAGGACCCGTCTGTTTGGAGAAGTATCCAGATCCTGCCTGGATATGGGATCCTGACAGTCCCTTCTGGTGTCAGGCTCCTTCTCTCTATCTGGCACTTGGAGGCAGATGGCCCTGTGGTGGCCTGGCCCAAACTTGAAGCTTCTGGCTTCCTCTGCAGCCTGCGGCCAGCCCTGCAGGGAAAGTGAGCAGACAGATAGACATGCGCCTCTGCTCTCACTCGGGGGCTCTGGCTCCTTTGGTCCTGGCAGTCAAGCTTCCCAGGGTGGCGAAGAACTCCTCCATCTCCTTCTGCAGGAGCTGGTTCCTGCGCTCCGCGTCCTCACGGGCTCGCTCCGAGTTCCGGAGCTTGATCTCCAGCATGGCGTACTTCTTCTTCTCCTGGTCCAGCTCCTCCTCCAACCGAGACATCTGCTTCCGCAGGTCAGCGCTGCCCTCCTCGATGCTTAAAAATCAACAAGAGGGGTTTTCAGACTCCGGCTACCGGGGTACTGTCGCAGCAGGAATGGACCTGGGGCTCACCAGGGCAGGGAGGTGGCGAGGGGGTTGTAGGAAGGGATGTCGCAGCCTTGCTCGGTGCTGCAAGCCAGTGGGGGCTCCACGTAAGGAGGCTTCCTTCCCAGAAAGGCCACCAGAAGGATTCCTGCCAGCAGTGGGACCAGCAGTACCCCTGAGCCCTCGCTAGATGCTGCCTTCTGTCGCCCCGCTCCTGTCAGCTGTCTCGGTGAGGGAATCACCTTGCACTAACTAGCAAGAGCGGCAGAGGTCCCTGGCCCTTGTTTTTATACTCTTACCCACATCTGCTGCTTTCTATAGAGTGCTCTGGTAAGAGCATAAACCTGCCGGAAATACCTGTCTGGCCTTTATGTCCTCCTTGGGGTCACCACCCATGATTGCTCTGCAAGTCCAGTAAGCCTTCGCATCAGTCTGGGCTCCAAAGCATTGACAAGAGATGACACTGGGCCCAGCATCCTCTGAAATGTGGGGGTGACTCCCCTTCACTCCTCAGAGCACTGCAGTCACCACAGGGGAACAACGTGCGTGCAGCAAAGCACCAGCAAACTGTGGTGGGCGGGTACCAGCCTCCCTCCACCCCCAGACACTGGGCACAATGCTTAAAGAAAGGTCACCGCCCTTCACCCTAGTAGTGAGCACATTGTGAGGAAGGGGACCTCGAGGAGGGTGGCACTGAGGTCTGGCTGGCTTCTCTTCTGTCCCCAGCCCTTTGCTACCCTCTCCTGGCTCGGGCCTCTCCCCTCTGTCTGTACTGTGATGAGTGACTTTGTCCATTCTCTTGATGCTAAGCCCTCCTAGTAAGCTCTTGGCCGGATCATGGGCATGTCCAAATGAACAGTCCCGCATGGAGCTCCTGATAGCCTCCTCAAGCCGTGCCTTACCCCGCCTGGTTCTCTCCAGCGAGCACCTGCTTCTTCCCCTACAGTGCTGAGACGTCCATGCCAGGGGAGCTCTTCTCAGCTCATCAGAGAGCAAGGCCCGCCCTTCAGAACACGCGCCAAACTCTGCTTCTCCTACCTCTGCTGTTGCCCCCGTGGCCCACGCCACCACCCCCTTCCCCGGGCCTGGACTCCTATTGACTTGGTTCCTACTGAACCTCCAGTACGCTTGCCAGTCAGAGAGCCAAAGCCCTTGAGACCCTCCATAGTTCCTCCACTCTCTGTCCCCTGAAGAAGACCCTGCAGTACCCCGTCAGAAGCCCCTGCCTTACTACCCTGCTCAAGGCTGGCGGAGCTCCGAGGCATGCTTCCCTCCCCCACTCACCCCCTCCCCACTCCCCAGGCCTTCCTGTCTGCCCCAGGGCTCCCGTCCTGTACCCAAGTCCCAGCATGCCGTGCATTTCTGATGAATCTTGTGTACAGTCGCATCCTGGTAACCCCAGATAGTAGTCAGGCACAGAATTCTGGTGAGTTTGGGGCCCAGCTCTTTCCCCGGCATCTATCTGTATTTCACAAACAAAGGAGCCTCTTAGGGAGAGCCTGGAAGGGCAGAGACTGGATTACAGGAAGCGGAATGGGTGAGCTCCGTGTATGCTGATAGAGCATATGCCTGCTGGATGGGACGCGTACCATGGTCCCCTTCCTTCCTGTGCTGGGGACCATCCTCACACAAACTCTCCTTCCGCACGGCCCCTCTACAGTTAAGTGGTTCGGGGTCCTTCACTGGGCCCCTCCATTCTTCCCAAGGAGGTCCTACGTAGGCAAGGACGGCTATAACTAGGCTTCCTGTAGGCACCCGGGATAGGCTGGTTTGCACACTGGACAGCCCTCTCTGGGGCCATCTTCAGTGATACAGTCCTTCAAGGCTCTGTTCTCACCCACTGCATCCAGAGAGCCACCTGGCTCCTGACTCCTGTTCTTTGAAGAAACTGACATTCTCCCTTGAGGAAGCCTGCCAGCTGATGGGTCCACCCACTCCAGATCGCCAATAGGCTAGCGTCATTTTCCAAGAAAGGCAGCCTGGGAGCTGGCAGCTCCGAGCCCCGCCCCTTGCAGCCTTCTAAGCCCCGCCCCTTGCAGCCTTCTAAGCCCCGCCCCTTGCAGCTTTCCACGCAGCCAGCATAAGCCTGTTCCTTTACCTTTTCAGGCTCCTCTTGTACTCAGTCCTCTGGTGACACAGCTCTGCCCTGAGCTCGGCCACCTGGCCCTGGAGAGCGCGGCAGCGGCGAACGTGGGCCTGTGTGGGGCTGCCTGGGTCATTGGGTTCACTGCTGCCACTGCCCACACATGCCTCATCCAGGCTGTGGCCCAGGTCCGGGGACTGGTGGCCCTCACTGCTGCTGGGGAGAGGAGAGGGCTCGAGAGCCCACTCAGTGTGTAAGGAGCTGCAGACAGAAGAGTTGCTGGCCCGGCAGGCTGTGCAGCTGCTGACAGAGGCCTCTCGGGAAGATGAGGCTACCGACCACGCCGTGCTGGCCACGCTGGCAGTGCTAGACAAGTGGCTGGATGGTGGCACATTGTCATAGGTGGAGAGTCTCTGTGCTGAGCCTGTATCCTTAAGCCGGTCCCCTGAGGAGGCCCGACGGTGGCTGCGAAGAGAGGATAGCCCATTTATGAGCCAGTTCCCACCAGAGGAGATGATGGGTACCTCTAAGGAAGAGCTGACCCCTTTTGGGCTCTCCGCCCGAGACCCCTGATGCCGAAAAGACGACTTCCAGCCAGGCAAAGTATGCATCCTCTTCCCGGGGCTGGTGGCCGCGGGGCCAGTTTGGCTGCCAAGGCGCGGAGGCGGCGAAGTTCTAGAGAGCACTGCTGCCGCCGGCCCATCCAGAGATGAAGTCCTGTGTGTGGGCAAGCCAGGGCTGCCAGGCTCGCCCCGGGGGTCTCCGGTGACCTCTTCAGAACCCCACTCTACTGTGCCCTGGGCAGTACCACGTGGAGAAGCAGATTCTTCAAGGGAGGTTGTGGCGAAGAGCTGTGCGTGTTTTCGGATGAGGACGGTCATCAGATGCTGAACCAGGGACGTGCCTGTGACAAAGAAGGGAGAGGTGGCAATACCCACGCCTCCGACACACTCGGGGCTAACTGCGGCTCAGGCACAGGGTGCCTGTCCCTGCAGGGCACCTCACTGCGTCTGAATGGGAACCATCACACCAGCCAGAACCAAGCACAGACAGGACTGTGCCCACACAGGCATGGGGAAAGCATAGCTCTGCTCACCCTAGGAGGAGGTGGGTGCCGGGCCACAGGATGATGGCTGGCAGGATGCAAGCGGAAATCAGAAGCCAGCAAGTCAGAGCCCATCCGCCACACACAACTCTGGAACAGACTTCACACACACACACACTTGTACACACACACACACACACACACACACACACACACACTTGCATACATCCTTTTTACAAAATTACTTATTGGGGGACTTGCAGTTAAGAACACTTGGTGTTCTTGGTGTTCTTGCAGAGGACCTGGGTTCAATTCCCAGCACCCAAGGGGGAGCTCACAACCGTCCACAACTCTAGTTCCAGGGGATTCAATGCCCTCTTCTGACCTCAGCAGACACTGGGCATGCACCGGGCAGACACACATGCAGACAAAGCACTGATACACATGTAAAAATGAAAGTTTTTGAAAGATTTCTTCTATGTATATGAGTGCTCGTTCTGTCTGCACGTGCACCTGCGTGACAGAAGAGGGCACAGATTCCACTATAGACTTTCGTGAGCCGCCATGCGGTCGCTGGGGATTGAACTCAGGACCTCTGCGAGAACAGACAATGCTTTTAGCCACTGAGCCATCTCTAGCCCAGAAATAATATTTTTTAAGAAAGTATTTACATGAGTATTTGGCTGGCGTGTATTTATGTGCACCACATGTGTGTCTAGTGCCTGTGGAGGTTAGAAGAGAAAGTCAGATCCCCGGGAACCAGAGTCACAAATCGTGAGTTGCCTGCCGTGTGAGTGCAAGAGCAGCAAATAGCGCCATGGCTCTAGCCTCCAGAAATACGTGTGGATTTCTACACATATGTAAACATGTGCGGTGTTGCCCACCCATCCCTCCACCACCCCTGAGACGCAGTGCTCAGCGTGCACCCAGCAGCAAGGGCGGTGTGATGGTCTATAGTGTCTATTCTGCAGGCTCGTACTCTCCAGTGCCTGCAACCAGACCCCGGAGCAGGGAAGTTCACCATGGATGAGGAAGACCATGGCCTGGGTGGACTCCCCACAGGATGCTAGTGATCCGGGAGGAAGTACAGAAGGTATTTCTCAGCCAGAAAACCGGGCCCTTCCAGAGCAGGCTGTGAGGCTGCCGCTGGTGTCCAACTCGGAGCCCACATCCTCAGACCTAAACCAGGTTCTCAGGAGTGTCCCCACCAGCTAGACGCGACTGTCCTGTGTGGACAGCGTGGCGCCTGCGCTGGCTCTGTTGGGGACAGTCTTCCCAAGGGCTTGTGCATTCTTGTTTTCACTCCAGCCTCTCCGCACGGGCCCTGTGTAGGCCTGACTGGCAGGTCCCTGCTGGCTCGCCTCACCGCACTTGGCCTCCATTTCCTCATCTGGGACTCAAGGGCACTCAAGGATCACACTTGGGTGGGTGTGAGGACAGCGTGGGAGGCTGCTCTGGCCCTTCCTCACCTCCTTCTCTCCCGAGACCGTGTCTCACGTGGTCCAGGCTGCCCTCAAATTCCTCAACTTGAGCCACTCTCTACCTTATCCTCACCACGTTGCTTTCCAAAAACATCCTTGTGTTATTACTTATTGCAAAAGAGAAATTCCCTGGTGCTTCACGGCTCTGTCATCCAGGAGCCTGAGACAATCCCTTGCCTGTGTCAGTAAAGCAGAAAACGTCCGTGTGGCCCAAGGACAAGGACCCCTGCTGCCCGGCTGTCCTGTCATCTCTAACCACTGGCCATCTTAATGTTTTCCAAAGATCGGCTGCGACCAGCCACAAAGGGAGGGGTAGAGGGGAGGAGGTTCTGTCCCTAAAGGTGGGGACAGGCCATCTAAGCTCTGGTGGTGAGCCCCAAGTCCCCAGCCTTGGACACTGCTGAGCCACGTCCGCTTTACCTTCCATGATGGTTACTGGATCCTCTCTCTGCGGCCGAAGGATGTTAGGGCCAAAGACCGTCGCCAAGTTCTGGACACTCATCTTGTTGACATCTGAGTGGGCCTGCACTTCATCCAGAAACCTGCAAAAGAGAGAAGCAGCAATTGGTGAAGCAGTGGATTCTAAACTCCAGTCTGCTCTGAGCGCCAAGCCCTGCCTGGCCACACCCACCAAGCCACACCTACTTGAGCTACTCAATCCACACCACCTGGCCACCCACCACACCAACACGCCTAGCCACACCTCTCAGATATACCCACCATACCATACGAATGATGCCCACTCCGGCCAGCTGGCCAGACACTCACATACTAACTACATGCTCTGTCATGTCATCAGACCACACCTCTGCTTCCACGCCCCTACCTCTTTTGTCATAGCTACGAACAGCTGAAATCCAGAGATATCCACACAAAGCCCACCCCATCCCTACCCATTCAGCTACACTATCCCCAACCACGCATCAGGCCTATACCTTCATATATGCATTCCCTCCAGCCACACCCTCCACCCCAGCCCCCACTGCATGGTCCCGTCTTTGTGCCTTCAGGCCCCATTCCACCCCTACTTTCAGCCAGGCCTCCCAGGCTTTCCATAGTTGCTGGGTCTGGTCGGCTGTATGCACCTGTGTCTGATCAAGAGTGAGCATCCCCTGAGATCTAAGGATATCACGAAAAACAAAGGCCAGGGGGCACAGTTTGGTCATCCTGGGTGCAGAAGACAAACACCCTGAAAGCTGAGACCCCACCTGGCAATGGGTGAATGTCACCCCCGGAGTCCTACCAGCACCCAGAATGAGGGTACATGAGGGTGTATGTACCTCATGAGATGTATACCTCATTAATGGGTATATTCCTGCAGGAAGGAAAGTGAGAGGGACCCCGGAGGGCAGTTGCTTCTGGAGTCAGTCACTGACCACCTCCTGCATCTCTGTGTTTTCCACAGTTCTGCCATCCCAACACTTGGGGAGGCAGAGCTGAGGCAGCAAATGGCCCTTCTATACAGTTTTGGCTCTCAGGAGTGGAAGGAAGGAGCGAGCCAGAGCAGGCCGGAGGAGCCCCACCCCACACAGGCCACTTACTTGCAGATGTATCTGAGCAGGTTGTAGTTGGCCTGAGGAAGGCTGCTCACTTGTTTAGACAACTCCACAGTCCCCTTGTGAAGAAAGGACGAGACGGCATTTCAGACACCAGCAGAACGGAAGGGAAGACTGAGACAGGAGAAGGGGGTGTGGCCAGTCCCAGATGACCTCCCCCTTGCCTCCAAAGTGTGACTGTGACCTCTTGAGGAGACTGGTTTTCTTTCTGGGAGCTGGAGTGAGGGGTGAGCCTCTACAAGGCCACAGAGGAATGTGTCGGCTCACTTATCGGGGCACAAATATTTGCCTGATAACAACCCTCATCCCCCCACGCAGTCACAGAGAAGGCAAACAGTCTTCTCTGCCCTGGCAGCTCAGAGCTGCAGATGGCCAGGAGGGCAGAGTGGAAGGCAGGGGGCTGGCCCTCCCTCCCCTCCCGTCCTGTCCCGGGAGCTGTCTTAGGAAACAGGTAACAGGGCTTCTTGGTCACTATGCAGGCTTGGAAACCTGCGCCCGTGGGAGACCATGGCAGAACAGAAGCACCCACTGTGAGCCGGCCAGGACTAGGCAGCCTGTGTAAAGAGAGATCTATGCTCCACCCCCACTTCTACTTCTGTGAGAAATTTCTGAGGAAAACGAGAGCGCTACACAGACTGCACAGCACTCGGGGATTCCCCTCTCCCCAACGCAGCAACCTTCCGGTCAGGCCCTGACTCCACATGCCCGCTGCCCGGCAGCCTACCCCAGGATGTGTCCCGAGAGGCACTGACCTCCCCCTCGTCCTTGGTGAGCAGCTGGGCGCAGCTGAGGAAGTCCTCATACCTGGCGAAAGGGATGACGGGCTCTGGGAGCTCCCGCAGGTAGAGCTTCAGCAGGGAGGCCACTGTGTGCACGTCTGTGGTGCTGGGATGAAAAGGGAGACGCGGGTGAGAAGACGACCCAGGAGCTGCAAGACTAACACACAGGCTCCACCTGACATGCCCTGGACAGTCCTGGGCGCGGGTCGAGGTGTGTGCGTCCGGCTAGGCCCCTCTGGAACCTGCTTCAGCTGGCCCTGGTCAAGGTCAGGCCCAGGCTGCCCACAAGCACAGGAGGTGGGGCCCCCGTGGGGAGTGTGGATGCCCCACCAGAAGCTCCGGCTTAGGTTAGCCCATCAACCCCACACTGCTGGCTCAGAACCTAGCTAGTGTCTAGTCCAACATCCGGAGAGAAGGGAAAACACTCTTTTGTGATCACAGCGTGGGACTCGGAGACCTTCTCACACCCCGTGTGGGACTTCGGAGATGTTCTGCTATATAAGCCACAGGGCAAAGCTGTTCCGCGCACAGCAGTTGCTCTGGATGGAAGGAATTACTTATGACCTGGATCAGCTCACACGAAGCTCATGGTAAAGCCAAGCCTTCACTTGAGCTTGCTTAGCTCATGGCTGAAGAGGGGAATCTGTATCAGTGGGCTGCCATCAGGACTGACCTTCCTGCAGAGAGCAGGCATCTGAGCATTGACTGGACAGATGAGAGGTCAGACCCGTGCCTCTGGATGTCCACAACAGGACTTAGTCTCCAGTACTGGCTCAGAGATGCCTCGGCTGAAGTGTGTGTGTGTGTGTGTGTGTGTGTGTGTGTGTGTGTGTGTGTGTGTGTTGGCTGTGTGTGTCTGTTTGTATGTGTATGTGTTAGCTGAAGTGTGCGTGTACTAGTGTGTGTATGTGTGTGTTTGTATGTGTGTGTTTGCATGTGTGTTGGCTGAAGTGTGTGTGTTTGTGTGTGTGTGTGCGCGCGCGCGTGCGTGTGTGCGTGTGTGTGTGTGTGTGTGTGTGTGTGTGTTGGCTGAAGTGTGTGTGTTTGTATGTATGTGTATGTGTTAGCTGAAGTGTGCGTGTACTAGTGTGTGTATGTGTGTGTTTGCATGTGTGTTGGCTGAAGTATGTATGTGTGTGTTGGCTGAAGTGTGTGTGTGTGTGTGTGTGTGTGTGTGTGTGTGTTTGTGTGTGTTGGCTGAAGTGTGTGTGTGTTTGTATGTATGTGTGTTAGCTGAAGTGTGCGTGTACTTGTATGTGTGTGTGTGTATGTGTGTGTGCGTGTTAGGGAAGGGGTTCAGGGGTATCCCAGCTCAGGCTCACGCCCTCTTTTCCTGTCCATCTGGGCTCTGGCCAATCCTGGCCACGGCTGGCTCCTCCTGGGTCCCAGGAGACTTTCCTAGCCCCTGGCTGCAAGCTCCAGCTTCAAGTTCCTCATAGGAGGCACGGGGAGAAGACGGGCCAGGGACCAGCAGACCCTAGCTGTGCCACGCACACCCAAGCTCCACGCACGTGGGACTCTTCCCTGTCCTCCCCTCTCTAGCCAAGCATGCCTCTGCTCACTGCCCACTGCCTTCTCCTGGGCCACTTTCTCCATCCACACTGGGACTCTGAGGCTGCTGCTGCCTCAGGGAGACAGGAAGTGGGACTGGTTAAGTGGTAGCTCCCCGCACTCTAGCCCACAGACCTTCCTGCCTGCATCCCTGCTCAGAGCTCCCTCCCTCCCCCTTATCGTCTTCACCCACAGAGACCTGGTGCTCAGCTCTACCCTTGCACCGTTTTTCCTCACATTCTGGCTCTCCCGTGGGCTCGCTCTACAGCCCCCTGTCCCCACTCACTGCTGGTATTTTCTTGATGTCCCCAAATTCCCTCCCAACACCACTGTGAATCTACCCCACCCCCATCTCACTAGCATAGACGAGAGCATTCCAGGATGATTGCGGGGCCCACCAGCCTGGGTATCTATCTCATAGTGTATGCTATATTGTGCCCTTCGTCCAGTCTTGAGCAGGCTAAATAAATAGTCCTTAAGTGTTTGCCACCGTTTGTCTGCCGCTGACCTAGGTGGAGTCTTCCGCCTTGCTGCACCTGCAGTTTCCTATAGGAGCAGACTGCCTGCTGAAACAAAGGATGGGTCTGTGGTTTTACCCTATATAAACCGCAGAGCTGACTATTAAACTTGGAGCCTTGATCAGAAAGAAACCTCTGTCTTGGCTTCATCTTCCTCTCGCCCGCCCTTCCTTTTTCATTTCCAGCCTCTCTTTCAGTAGACCGAGTTTATCCATGGCTGCTGGACAGCTACACTATTTGCAGCTGGTAGGCTGAGGCCAGGCCACAGAGAGCCCAGTGGGTCAGCAGACCTGCTCTGGTCAAGTCAGCGGTCTCCACTGCCCTTGCTCCGCCTGCAGCGTCCCATCATCTCTCCATCTCCAAAGACACCTTCCTGCCCATGCCAACAGTAGCATTCATCCAGAATGAAGGCCTCGCCTTCTGTTTCCAGTCCTGGATCACACACACACACACACACACACACACACACACACACGGCTGAGAAAATGTTACTATGGAGAAAGAGTAACTGGGTGAAACGGGAGTTTTGTGATAAAGGAAGACCAAGGACAGAAGCAGTACCTGTGCGGGCTACCTGACAAGGTGCTGGGGACCGGGGGAGGGAGGGGCTGCAGTACAAGGCAGGGTAAGTGGGAGAGGGAGCCCCATCAGGCAAGCCCAGCTGGCTGGTGGAAGGACACTCTGTGACTGAGTTGTAGGGAGCAGAGCCCCGGAGCCCACAGTGAGCAGGCGGGCAGGGGAGCAGGGCCTGCTGGTGAGTGAGCAGAGGGGAGCAGAGCCCTGGAGCCCACAGTGAGCAGGTGCAGAGCAGCAGAGCCCTGTGAGGCAGGAGGCACAGCTGCTATGGGAATGGCGGAAATGGGGAGAGACAGTCTCAGAAGCCTAGAGGCGAGTCAGAGCCCGGGGGTGGAGGGGCAACGCTGCGATGCCCACCTGGGAGGGCTGCGATGCCCACCTGGGAGGAGGGACTGTTAGAACCCCAGGAAGGGGAGTGCCGTGACGGGGGGGGGAGGGGGGCGCGTGGGGGGGCAGCCAGGAGCCACGGCCTGGAAGAAGGGCCTTTTCACTCAGATTGGCTCCTGTCCCCGAGTTCGGGCCCGTAGACCTAAATCTGAGCCCAGGTGGCACCATGCCTGAGGCATGACAAGACAATGACACTACGGGGTTAGGCCAGAAGGACTGGTACCTTACCAGGAGACCCCAATATAGTGACGTGAGGTCTGGCCTCTTTCCATTAGTATCTGACCTACGGCAGTGTGTCTGACCCTGGGACCTTTCGAAAGCCACTGCACCCAGGCCCTACAAGGCAGCTTTGGTTTGAGGAAGTCCCTAACCTTGATGTCTACGTCTGGCTGCAGACATGAAGAGTGACGCACACGTTTCCACAAGCTGTGGACAGAGCCTCACAAGGAGCCAGGTAAAGGGACGTCCTCCCTGAGGGGCCATGGTTAGCCCTGAACTCCACGTGTAATGGAAGAACTGGGCCACTCCAGGTGCACGGGGAGGTCCAGGGCCAAGATGAGCGTGCGAGCGCTGCAGAGCCCGCCTTCTGGCGGGAGGAGCCTACATCTGAGGGAAGGTGTCATAAGAGGCAGCAGCTTTACGGATGTCTGCTTTGGCTTGATATAAGAACTATACAAAACCGCTCTGCAATGAGACAGCCCGCATAACCCCACGGAGAGGCAAGCCCTGTTCCCCCATTCTCAGACCCCGGGGAGGGGATAGTGTTGGCTTCCCCCAGCCATGGGGGAGCCTCAGTGTACGAGTACAGAGCCAGAGCAGACGGAAGTGACTGTCTCTCTCCCCAGAATCTGACTGCGAGGGAACTCAGTTGTGCCATCTTGCCATTACGGAAGTTTGGGCGGGGTCAATGGGGGAAGCAGCGCTAAGAGGCACGCTGCAGTAAGCGTGGAATCCTAGACGCCGCTGTGCCTGGCAGCTAGCTAAGGCCTTCATTCCTCTCCCCGGGCCAGGGAAGAGCAGGGGAAACCACCAGATGGCTGACCTTGTTGGTGGCAGACACCCTCAAGAAGATCAGGGACCAGCTTGACTCCGTGCCCCTCCGTGCCCCGGTATCCCACACTCTTGGGCAGACAGGCTAAACGTGCTTGAGTCACATGGGCAGCCAACACACCAGGCCCTGCCCAGAGATGCTGGTGTCAGGGAGGAGCCTACCGGAGCCTTAGCAAGTGGTTCCACCTATACTGCCCTGCCCCCCCAAGCCCACCCCAGAGCTCACCTGTCAAACAGCGGCTTCTCCCCACAGTCGAAGGAATCCTGCAGGTCCCTCACCAGGTTGGCCTGGCCGGGCATACGGAAGAGGCCCTCTTCACTGAGTCCGCGCTCCCGGATGAAGTCCACGCACTGCTCCACCAGCAGAGGTGCCAGCCGGGGACCAAACTTCCGCTCATGGTGCACTGTGTCCTCCAGCCGCTGCCCAAAGATCCCTAGACATAGAAAGGGACTATTCATACTCCCCTGGCACTCAGCACAGTGGTGGGTGAAGAGTGGCTGGGAGAATGGAAAGCCGAGGACGTCGTGTGTGCACCCAAGGAGGCTCTTCCCGAGGAAACAGAGTGGACACTGGCGGGGCACAGCCAGGTGGCTGGTCAGAGCTGTTAGGGCAGCAGTAGGTGTGGCCCATAGAGCTTGTGAAGCCAGGAGAAAAGGGCCCTTAGGGAGCAAGTGCTCGTATTGTATGGACGGATGAACTCACTCCAGATGGGGAACGAGGCCATGCCCAAGCACAGGAAAATGAGCAGATGCTGGTGGGTCGGCCCACTGGGCACTGCTGCAGGGGGAGGGGTCAGAAGGCACAGCTCACAGGACAGGACAGATGGCACAGTGCTGTGACAAACACCATCCCTCACAACGGTGGAGTGAGCACTGGGAGCTAGCTCGGCTCGGAGGGTGAGGCTCGCGGCACACAGCTGTGAGGCCTTAGCTCGGTCCGCGCACAGCCGGACACGGTGGCACACACGTGCAAACCCAGCGCGTGTGCTCCCGTGGTGGGATGGGGAGGTGAAGATGGGGGGTGGCCCTGAAAACTTACTGTCATATGCAGCAGTGAGCAAGGGACTCTGCCCCCAAGGACAGACACTGAGGTTGTCTTCTATCCTCATATGTGCACTATGACACATGCGTGCGTGTGTGTGCACACACACACACATACACACACACACACCAGGGATGGAGAGAGACAGAGATAGGCAGAGAAAGGGAGGGAGGAGGAAGAAGAGGATGAGGAGGCGGAGCAGCTCTGTGTACTGCTCAGGGCAGAGGAATGAAGCCCTGTGCACCACCAGCAGGAACAGGAGACGGCGCAGCTGAGACAGACACGCGGTGTGGAGGGACTTTCAAGGACCTGAGAACTGCGTGACTGCAAGCAATCCCAGCTCTGGGCAGACACAGTTAAAGAACTGAACGTGGGGGGCATGAAGGAGGTGTGTGCGCACCTCCACAGCAGCTTCACCAACAGCAACGAAAGACGGAAGGCCATCCACAGCCCATCCATACCCACAATGCACTACACCTGCACAGAGAGATGCAGCACTGCCTCACAATGTGAGGAAATACTGACCGAGGCTACTACAACTTGGAGGAATCCAGAAGACACGATGCAAAGGAACAAAAGTTGTGTGACCGTGCTAGTGAGACATTCCTACATTGTCACACACAGAGACAGGAAGTGGGATGGTGGCTGCTGGGGGCTGGGAGGGAGGTGGACACTCAGAGGCACAGCTTCAAGGCTGAAGGATGGTTACAGCACCGTGTGGACAAGGTTTAAGAAGGCTAGCCGGGCGGTGGTGGCCCACGCCTATAATCCCAGCACTTGGGAGGCAGAGGCAGAGGCAGGCAGATTTCTGAGTTCGAGGCCAGCCTGGTCTACAGAGTGAGTTCCAGGACAGCCAGGGCTACACAGAGAAACCCTGTCTTGAAAAACAAAAAAACAAAAAACAAAAAACAAACAAACAACAACAAAAAAAAAGGTTAAGAAGGCTGAAGCAGATGGTAGATTCTGTGAAAATCCTTAAGAACAAAACTCATAATCATGAGTGAAATACACGAGCCTCCAAGTACACACTGTGTATCTTCTTTCATGGGAAGCTACAAACAAGCCAAGTGGGTGGTGACGTCAAGCCAGGACTTAGCTCCTAGTGGGTCTGTGACCAGAGGTGCCTCGGGGTCCCGGCATCCCTGTACATGGACCCGACACACCATCCCAGTCACACACACTTTAATAAAGCAAGACCACCGAACAGTGCCTGAATGATTCGTACACTTTCCAATGTGCCAAACCTCGAAAACCTTTCGGAGGGAAAATAAAACCAAAAAACAAAAAACATCAGAAAGAAAAGAATGCAAACATTTAACCAGGACCAGAGTGGAAGGAGAGAAGGCAGAGGGATTCCCAGCTAAGAACACGGGTAATATGATAAGTGGCGAGACTAGGAATTTCCCGATAGCCCAGGCAAAGAGCGTAAGGTGGCAAGATCTGGAAAGCTGTCTGCCCAGTGGGCCAGTGGGCCCGCAGCTGGAGAAACTCACTGCCTTAAGCCAAAGGGCCGTGGGCCTCCTCGTTCCTAACCCTGCGACCCCTTAATAGTCAGTTCTTCTAATCACACAATTATTTTCGTTGCTACTTCATAACTGTAATGTCCTACTGTTATGAAGCATAATATAAATATTTGGTATGCAGGATGTCTGATATTTGACCCCTGTGAAGGGGTCATTCAGCCCCCCTGTGGCCTACTTTGTTGAGACCCCCTCCACTGCTCTAGGGGGTCTGGTCTCTGTGTGGTGTTATTCACATCCTCGCTGTGCAGACCTCCCCTGGGGGATGTCCCTCGAGGAATGACAGGAGCACGGAGCTAGAGCACGCTGTGTGCGGGGTTGTCGTTTTGTGGGAACTGGGTCATGAGGCAGCCAAGTGGGGAGATCGACCACCTCCCTGACAGCCCTACCTCACTCCCCGCTCCAGGCGGCTTAAAAACAAGACGCATCAATCCCCGGGCTGAGTGTAAAGACTTTGCCCAGCACGTGTGAGGCCCTGGGCTCCATTCCAAGCACTACAAAGAACTAAAAAGACTGGCATTCCAAATGCTATTCCTTAATCTGGAAATTAAGCATATCGATCAGGAAAGAAAGGCTCCCTGGCCCTGCCACGCTCTTTCTGGGAAGTCCTCAGGGCACATCAGGTGGATTCCATCAGTGCCTTAAGAAAAGGTAGATATGCTGGGCAGTGGCGGGTGTACATCTTTAATCCCAGCACTTGGGAGGCAGAGGCAGGCAGATTTCTGGTCTACAGAGTGAGTTCCAGGGCAGTCAGGACTATACAGAGAAACCCTGTCTCAAAAAAAAAACCAACCTTCCCCCCCCCCGCCCCCCAAAAAAGAAAAGGTATATGTGCTTGCGTGAGCCACACATGCTTTGGGCTTTTGTTTGTACACGTAATCACGTGAGCAAGTCAGCTTGTGTGCGCATGTGGCAGGGGCCTAGTCCAGCCCATTCAGTGTGGCTCCGGGGACAGCAAGCATGCCAGCGTTTCTGCCGCCACTGCCCACACTGGAATGGAGGGGGAGGAAGCAGCAGCAGCAGCAGCAGCAGCAGCAGCAGCAGCAGCAGCAGCAGGCCCTGTGGACATCTGGGTCATGGCGGAGAAAGCAATGCTGGACAAGAGGAAAGCCTGCCTCTTCTGGGACCTGGCAAGCTCAGTCGCCTAACCCAGGGGGAAGGCACAGAGCCTGGAGCCCAGGGACAAGCTGGCTACTTGGGCAGCTCAAAGCAGGCCAGACTGAGGCCTGTAATAGTGTCCCAGCCTTTGGGGTTAGAGCTGGCTGGGCTCAGGGCACAGGTTCAGCTATTTTTCTCTCACTCAGGACTCAGTCACCCACACGCAGGGCCCCAAACACATGAGTTTACTTTCTGTCATGTTGGAAACATTTTTAAAATTTGTTGTTTTTTTCTCCATCTGTCTCTATTTTGAGGTGCACATGCCAGTCAAGCTTTCTAGAACTGAACTACGCCCAGCTCTTGAGTTTCTCTTGAAATAACCCACGCTTGCAGCAGTGACAGGCCCAAGTTCCCGCAAGGCGAGAGTGTCAGAGCACTCTGTACCTGTTGTCTCTGACAGAAACTTCCTACCAATCCCCTGCAGTCCACAGTGTTCCTTACTGCCCCCTGCCCCACCCAGGCTGCTTCCGGCTTCGGGGCAGCTATTTTCCCCTTCTGCTTTAAGTCTGTGGGGGAAGACTTCCCCACATAACACCAGAGTCTGGATAAGTGAGGAAGGGGACCTGACACACAGAAAGAAGCCATGGGGAGGCGTGTCTGTCGTCACCAGGAGCACCATCACTTCAAATGAGCAGGCATAGAACATGCAGAGGAAACGCCCATGACCAAAGTGTTCCCCAGAGGGGCACGGGCTAGCTCGGCATGGCCCTGCCTCCTCCCGTCCACTCATAGAGACCATCCATTCAGGGAGACTCACTCCTCAACTGTCTCCAGTGTCAGCTTACACACACACACACACACACACACACACACAGAATGGGGGCAGGGCCTTCTCTGTCCACCACACCTCCACCCCAGGAGGTCACAGCAATGGGAAGGCATTGTCTTCTTTGGGGCAAAGGAGGAAGAGTGAATGAACAGGACAAATCCCATGCAGTGTTCTCCTGTCCCAAGTCACTCAGCTCCTGGCCTCAGCTCCCGGTGACGGTGACGGAAGGCCGCCGTCAGGAAGACGGGCGACTCACAGAGCTCCGTGGGTCCAGTCGGCTTCCTTCTTGCTCCCTGCGCAGGATACCTGCCATCCATCTCTTCCTATGCGACTGTGCCTGGCCCTGTTCTAAGAACAGAAGGTCCCCTAGCCCCAGGGGAGGCTAACCCAGATCCCCAGTGAAACTGCAGACAACACTATCCCCTATGCAGACCACGATCTAAGTGTATAGACCAAGAAAAGAAAGTGTGGGCAAAGGAGACCAAGAAAGCCAGGCAAGAGAGGAAGACAAAGAAAAGGCATACCTGAGAGAGCGGAGGTAGGGGACTGAGAAGCTGCGGGAGGGAAGCCAGGAGCTGGAGAAGTGGAGAGAGGGCTGAGAAGGAACGGGATGCCAGTGCGGTCTGTGTTCCGGAGCATTGGTGCTACCGGGGTGCCCGGAGGCAGCATCTCTGCTGGTACTCTCTGAGGCATCACAGAGAGCCACTTGTCCCAGTTTCTTTTGGATCCAAACTAAGTAGTTGGCAAAACAGAGCAATTTTAACAACGTACTGGAACGACAGTCCAGTGGATGTGGATGCCCCTGCCCCTCATATCCCGCCCCGTTCTGTACTGGAACATTTTCACGTAGAGGATGCTACTACCTCAATTGCTAGTGCTATTCTTGTGCTTGGGGCCATTGTCGAATGAAGAAAAGGTTGTGTGAATACCAGCACTATCGCACCATGACAACTGGTGGCTGACGTACACAGAACAGACACCCCAAAACGATGATCCACACCCCAGTCAGGGTAGAGTGGGAGGGTTCAAGATTTCATCACAATCCACGATCTAACACTAAGGAGCTATCTGTTTTGGGAATTTTCCATTTGTTTTCCAGGTCAGCAGGTGGTCACTGCAAACTGGAAACATAGAAAGTAAATCTGTGGCTTTGTGGGTGCTACCGCGCTGAACAGCCTCAGAGCGCCCCCCACCCCGGGGCTGTCCCAGCTGAGGTCTTCACTGTACTAGCCAGGTTGGGAGGCAAGCTCTACCCTGCTGGCCCCCACCAGCCCGTAGGCACAAAACCTAGACAAGCCCGCCGGTTCACACAGCACCCAGTCTTGATGGGTCTGGTCTGTGACCAGCCCCTCTCAACTCCACCTCCCGGTGAAGCCTTCTGAGTACGCTCCCTGTCCCCAACTAGGGCAGCAATCCAGCAGAGGGAAAGCCACAAAGTCCTGGCTCTTCAGAACAGAAGAGGTTTTGAGAAGGTGGCGACACAGTAAACATGTTAAGTATGAGGTAAGGAATTGTGGGGAGGGAGGGGGGTCAGTGGAGTAGCTCTGATGGAGGAGACCTGGTGTCCGAGGGTGAGATGGAGGACAGGAAAGAAAGGGTCACATGAGCACTGACCCCAGACACCATGAGGTGGGGGCACAAGCAGGCCGGGAGTAAGACCACAGAGATACAGGCTCGGGGCACACATTTGGCTGAAACAGTGGACTACAAGCTCTCCATCTTCAGAGTGAGATCTGTCTTCACAGACTGCCCTGAGGCCCAAGATGGACCCACATTCCCAGAGCATCCCATCCCCGACTGGACTTATGAAAGGAAAAACCCCAGACCTCATTCCAGCTCAGCCTTCTGAGTCGTCCGCGCCAGCTGGCCCTGCTGTAGACAGGCTGTGTTCAGGCCTCAGGCAGCCTCCATTTCCAGAGGCTCTGCCCATTGCTGTCTTTGCCACAGTCCCCCCGGGAGGCTCTGTGAACTCCCAAAGCCCTCCTGGCAAGTCTCAGAGAGGAACTGTGCCAAGAACCGGTTCTGGTAAGCTTGTCATGTAGCTGGAAACCCAGCCAGTATGTGGTTTCTTGAGGGCCTGGCCTACACTCGTCACCCTAGGGCCTGCTCTGCCAACTGAGAGGAAGCTGGCAGAGGTGCCTTTCCTCGGATGAACCTGCAGCCACAGCTTCTGCCTTGACAGCTGCCCCCTCGAGCCTGGCCTGCAAGCCTCCAGTGAGCACTTCTCTGGAATCCAGGCAGGGGCGGAAGCCACAGATCCTGCCACTGCTCAGAGATCATTCTAGAAGACCCTGGAAGCAGCCCTCAACCTTCCTGCCAGGACCTGGAGCTACGTCCACGGGTGAAGGTTAACATGGGGCACCTGGTTTTCTCCTGACCCTCAAGGGAAGCCCCGGAGGAAGTGGGGGTTGGTTCTGCTATAGCAAGAATGGGAGGCCACTGGGATTCCCTCCTGGATCTGGTCCCAGAGCTGAGGCAGCGGATCGGCTTAGCCGCTATCTGTCTGCCTCTGGCTCTCCCAATGGAGAGGAGGCCACAGCCAGGGGGAAGGCACAATGAGAAAACAACTCTCCAGAGGTTCACAAACTCGGGATAAATCTACAGTCTCCCGGCCTCCCTCTTGGCTACAGCTTTTCCTTGCTCTCTGGTTCACTCCCATCTGCAACCCACTTTGAAAACCCACTTCGCCTTTGACAGGACTCCCCCTTTTCTGCCTACTGAGAGCCTCAGCTTGGGAAAGGGTTGGAAAACCCTTCTAACTTGTCCCAGCATGGACTGGGAAATCACCACAGGTTAAGGCCATAGAGGATGGGGTTGCCCAGCGCTAGCCAGGCCCAGGACATACTGATGGTGGCTTTCCAGAGGCTTCCAACTGGTTTGAAGTCAGAGCCTGGGACCCACTTCCTGCTAGGTCTCAAAGCAGAAGGGGAAGAGGAGGATCTTTAGCAAATTCCTAGTCTCGGTTTCCTAGTCTCTTCACACAGGGTGGACCCCTGACAGGAGGAGGGATGGGGGGATCGCCCGTTCCTCTCCGCACTGACACAAACAGACACATACATGGCTCTCCAGCCCCTTAAGGAACCATGGATCCCCGGCTCCCGCGATGCAGCCACCCTCCCGCAGGACCCGCGATCCCTGTGTCCCCCTGGTCCCGCACCCCGTCGAGCCCCTACCTGGGGCGGCGGGCGCGCAGCAGGCGGGTAGGCGGCAGGGCGGCCGGGGGCAGGCGCGGCAGCTCGAGAAAGCCCGCGCGGCCGGCATCAGGCCCATGGCGCGCCCGGGCGCGGCGGCGCGGCGGCGGCAGGAATGCCCGGCACGCGCACAGGTAGCGTCTTGCCCGCCGCCCGCCCGGCCTGAGCCGCCCAGGGCTGGACCTGGGGCGAGGGCGGGAGGATCGAGTGCCTGGGATGCCTCCTGCCTGGCAGCTCCCGGCGCAGGGAGCTCCCGGTCCGCACCCCTTTCTCGCCGCCTGCCGCGGTAGCAGGCGCCCAGAGTTCGCAGCAGCTCTCCACGCGATCACGTCCTTCTAGCTGGGGACCCTCTTCGGGAACACCCACGCAGGCCAAAGCCCCTAGGAGACACGAGTTCTAGGTGGTGCAAGGGAGGCCAGAGAGGATGGGGCAACTGGGTCTGAGTCAACCTGCGGCGAGCAGGGCATTGGTGCTCCACCTAAAGCAACCGCGGAGTGGAGGGCTGGCGCTCTAGGCCTTCTAGGTCTCTCATCACCTCTTTGGAACCAGTACCCCTTAGCGCTAGTGGCGATGGTTTGGATTTGATCTCAGCTACTTGAACAGCTCTAAAGGCTAATTAACAACTCTGTTGTTGTTGTTGTTTACAAAGACGCTGTGGAGGCTCAAGAACGGTTATGCGTTTTATCTGAGGTCTCCTAGCTGCAAAGTGACAGAGATCGGTCCTCAAGTGTCCGCCTATGAAGACTAACTTCTCCAGGTTCCTTCTGGAGAAGAGTCCACATCAGTATGTTTCCGAATGGCACGCAGGGTTGGCCTGCACCAGAAGGTGGAAGCAGAGCTAGAAGAGATGGAGGTGTGGAGAGGAGGAGGAGGAGGAGGAGGAGGAGGAGGAGGAGGAGGAGGAGGAGGAAGGCCCTGAGCCTGGGGGGATGGGGCCTCTCTTCCAGCTGGGGGTGGGGTGGGGTGGGCAGTCACTTTATTTGCTCACATTTAGTAGGCTCTCGCTTGGTGCAAAGACCAAGGGGAAGTTTAGGGCTAATCCAAGAGCCAAGACACACTGGCCCACTGCAGTATTTTTAAGATCGCCCCTTGGGGGAGGCAGAGCTGGGGGCATCTCTGTAGGTTCCAGGCCAGCCTGATCTACTTACTGCATTCCAGGACAGCCAGGGCTATGTAGAGAGACCCCATCTCAATACAACAAAACCAAACCGAGCCAAACGACAAACCTTGGTCCAAAAATCCATAATGATCAAAATATCAAACTGGTAAATACAGGCAGGCCGAGCCGGTCTCAATCACTTCCTATTATTTCAACTGGGGTATTTTGATGTCCACGTCTGGTCCTGAAACCTTAGTAGGTATCAGCATGCTAAGGGTGGACAGGCGGGTCACAGACCACCAAGGGACCCAGAACTCTTGAACCATGAGAGGAAAAGGAGCTGAGACACATCAGCCAGGAAGTGTAAAGGTGAGGGGCATACTCTCCCTCCCCGGGTCCTTGGGGTCCTGCGTCCTTGGCTGTGGGACACTGAGACTCAGTCTAGGTCCTGAAGCTAAGTGTGGGGCTAAAGTCCTCCATCCGAGAGTGTCTACTCCAAAGTGTTCTGTTTCTCTCCCCGGGTTACTATGAAGGTGGGAAGGGTGGGGTTTTCCACCTGCCCGTCCTTGGGTGGGTAGGTAGGTGCCCCTTGTTTTCTCCTCTCTGAACTCCAGTCCTACCTGTAGGTTCTTGAGTTAGACCTCACAGCCTAGGAAAGCCCCAAGGGAGTGGAGACTTGTGGCTGCCTCCCGCTTATTAGTTCCCACCAGCCCTGCTTCAGTGGGCTCCAGTCTAGGGTTCGGGGCACCCTGGAGGGCGGGGCAGGAAAGCTGAGACCACAGGACAGTTCTTTTCCATGAGCATCCTGGGGCTATCCGGCCTGCATGGGCCTCTCTGAACTGTGTGTAGAAGTGCTGAGCTCCTTGTAGCCCAGTGAGGGGAGGCAGGTCGATAAGGTTACACAATAGAGGGATGAAAGACAGGATGGTGGGAAGGAGGGAGGGAGCGAGGGAAGGAAGGAGGGAAGGAGAGAGAGAGAGAGAGAGAGAGAGAGAGAGAGAGAGAGAGAGAGAGCTGACAGGGGTGGGGGGTGAGGGGTGTGGAGCTCCCAGATAAAGCAGTTCCTGTGGCCTTGGCTCTCCTGGCAGACAGCCCCAATGCCCTGGCTCTGCTGAGCCTGGAGCAGTGGCTGCCCCCTGTCTCCCCTGACCTGAGGACCCCAGATCACAGGTTTCTGGAGCTCTTAGGGGAGAGGCCTTCAGGACTGCTGGGAAGGAGACCTAATGACACTGTGAACCAGTCCCCCTAAACCCTGAAGACACCTGATGTGCCTTCTATCAGACTGACCAGGGCTCCAGGCCTGTGGAGGAGTCTCCACCTGGCGTCCTCACCTTCCTATCTCACTACAGTGGGCAGACAGATTCAGAGCCAGGTTCAAGGGTCCAAGTGTCGGGAACCCAGGCTGGGGCTCACTGGCTTGCCAGGTCCACCTTCACGGAACTGGAAATAAGACTGTCTTCTCGAGTCTTCCATTGAGGCTGATGGGGAGCGAATGGCGTTGGGGGGAAGTGGTTCCCAGCCTGCCTGCCTCCTACCTTAGCTGCCTACACAGACAGACTCACGGACAGCTCAGACCCAAAGGTGTGTAGACAGAGCCACACTCTCATGACGATCCCTCAGCCTGCTCCGGGCTGGCCTCTGTCTTTGCTCGGCCCGACTCCTGTAGTCAGTGTTCACACCCCACCCCAGACAGAGCCTCAGCCCGCTCACCAGCCAGACCCAGAGGAGAGCTGCGCTCTTGCAGTGGATGGTCAAAACAGGTTGTGGCCCTCCCCTCAGGCCTGTCCAGGGAGCAGTCAGAGGTCGCCTCAACACTGAAGGTCAGAGCATCACAACCCCTGCCTCAGAACTCTGCAGTGCTTGTCTCTTCTCTCTCCAAGCAGAAGCCCATATTCCAGGGGGGCGGAGGGGGAGGAGATGTGCACCCACCTCCTGACTCAGTCAGAACTTCTAGCCTACATCGATGTTTCTACCTCTGCCAGGGATAAGGCTGGGGTCTGGCAGGTTTCCACCTGACATCTTTCTGGTTGGCTATGGCCTTTCAACACTCTGTTTAAACAATGAGACACCACTTTACACCCACTACTACTACCTTGGTGGCTATTGGCAAAACAGAAACAAAAGCTTCTAAGAAGGAAGGGGAACCCTCCTCTCCCCGGGCACCTAGCAGGGATGAGCGCTGACACAGTCCCTGCTGGCACAAAAGCTGGGTCGGGAATTTGAGTACCTGGCGGCTGCCGGGCTCCTGTGTTGTCCTCACTGCCTTGATCAAGAGGACTGTAGGTCACACGTCAGAGCAACTGCCCTATGCCAGCACCAGCTGTTGGCTGTCACGAGCACTCCAGGAGTGCTTTGAGCCAACTAAGCCACAAACTAGAGCTGATTCTCCTGGCCCTGAAGGCCCAGCCCCACCCTGAGCTGTTTGAAACAACACGAGGTCCAATTTTGCAACCAGGACCTTTCAGGAACCATTTCCACCATGGCCAGAAGGGGTGCACTCCACACCTCCACCCGGGGGGAGAGAACACTGTGACTCCTGGTAGCCAGGCCATGATGGGTCCAAAACATAAGGCTCAATACCTGTGGTCGGTGCTAGAAGCTGGGATGTAATGGACCAAAGGAATGTTCTGAAGACTCCTTGGAGTATAGAAGCAGGCTGCTAGGTACGGGAGTTGGCTGAAGACAACTCCTCCTTCTGCTGCTCTGTCCTGCTATAATGTCTCAGCCGCTCCATCTCAACAGCCGCTGGATCCTACAATCGCATGCCTCTACACACCATACTGATACAGGATGCTGAGCCTGTGTGAATCACCCCCTGGTGTAAGGGGACACCTGTATCTGAGTAGCCCTAAGCCCTGTGGGTACCTGGTTCTTCTACAATCCCCCAGTGCTGAATGTTCCCTTACAAAGGTACCCCAGTCATTCTGGCAGGCGGCACCAACAACTGAAGGGGCAGCTGAGGAGTTTAGTGCGGTCTGGGCACAAGAGGAAGGGATGGATAAACACAGACGACCCCAGAGAAGAGAGCTGAGAAGATGCTGTCAGGAGCCCGAGGACGAGCCTACGGACTGCGGTCATCAGGGTTCAGAGAGCTAAGAATGCTTCTGTGTAAGGTTTACATGGGGACGCGAACCCTCGGAGGGCTCACTTTCCAATGCCTTAGGCCCCCACAGGGTCTCCAACAGGATGCCACTTGTGCCTGCTTCTGCTTGATTATTGCCAACGATAGATGCTATCAGACACGTAGGGAAACAAAGGCACCCAGGGACGGGCATTTGAAGGGCTTCCTTGCTTACCCACAGTTTCTATTCAAGCAGAGGAAAAGTCCCCAGCCAGCTGTTCAGTGACAAATAGGGTGGAAAGAAATGTGAACTCTCACATACATCACGGCCCATGGGAACGCTTGGCAGAGCCACTGTGGAGAGGGGCATGGTGTTTCCTCAAAAACTTAACCACGAGCCTAACAGTTCCACTTCTGGTGTGGACCCAGGAGACCCAGGAGACCAAGGCAAGGGTTTGAAGGGCTATTCATGCCTTCACGGCTGCCGCTGGGATCTGGAATGTCACCCACTGGCTCATGCTGTCCGAGCTGTGTTGTGGGGTGGAGCTTGACTGGCAGAAGGCCAGCAGGGGAGGGGCTTCCAACGGCCCCAAAGCCAGCCCTCTGCTTCCGGCTTAGATGAGGACCTGTAGCCTGCGCGCTCTCCCCAGCCTTCAATCCCACCCCGCCTTCCCTCCAAGATGGACTGAAACTTTGGGGACCAAAACCTGAAATGAACCTTCCTCCTTTGTTCTGTCAAGTATTTTGGTCTATTAAAAAGTAACTTTTATACCCATGTTCACAGCAGTACTATGCAAAACCCAAAAGGTAGAATTAGCCTATAATTAATTGATGAATGAATGAATGAATGAACAAACTGAGGGTAGGGGCACTTAATGGAGTATTATTCTGAGAATGGGGAGCGTCTTGGGCAGAGGGGAAAGGGAGGGAGAAATTGAGATTCTGCGGCTGGTGAGATGGTTCAGTGGTTAAATTCCCAGTACCCACATCAGATAATTCACAACTGCCTGGAACTACAGCTTTAAGCCATCCGCACACTCTTCTGGACCACACGGGCATCTGTACTTACAGGTACATACATACGATATACACTTACCCAAGATGCCTGGAGTAGGCACAGTCAGAGAATTAGCAGGTAGGATGAAGTTGCCAAAAGCCGGCAGGAGGGAGGAGGCGGCGGGACATTTGTTTAGTGGATGCAGAATTTCATTTTGGGAAGATGAAGTTCTGGAGCTGGATCGTGGTTGTGACTGCACAACACTGAATGGACTTAATGCCACTGCACTGCCCCTCAAAGGCGATTAACATATGCACTGGGGTTGTGTATATTTTACAGTAAAGAAAACTAAAGTAGAAAATGCACAGGTTCAAAACCAAAACCAGAATGTTTCTCTCACAAGGCTCATTCCCAAAACTCAAAATACCTGCTTTGTTTTTTTTACAAACACTCAGTGCCTCTTAACAGTGGGTGGTGTGTGTGTGTGTGTGTGTGTGTGTGTGTGTGTGTTAAAATGGCCTCCTTAGGCCAACAGCGTCCCTGGGAAACTTGTTGGAAGCAAGTTCTAGGACCCCACCCATTTGAGTGAGCCTCTCAGAGGTGGGCCGGCAGCTGACTGTGTCTCAGCTGTGACCACCATCTTCTAGCCTCCATGGGCACCCACAAAACCATGGCGCACATACACATAAATAAACTGAAAGTTAAAAAAAAAAAAAGATAAGGGGAGAAGGGGAGGGGAGAGGGAAAGTTCATGCTGTGAATAAAGAGATTATCTCCCCCTTCTCCCGTCTGGTTGCTTCTCACTAATTTTGCCTAATAGCCAAGGTAATATCTCCAGCACATGCTGGAAGCAGCCAGTCTCCCTCTCAAGTCTGAGGGTGCCTGAGGGGCAGTGTGTGTGTGTGTGTGTGTGTGTGTGTGTAGATGTGTACAAGTAGCAGCTAAAGATCTAGGTCTGTGTCTCCCTCTACTGCTTTCTATCTTTCTGTCCCATTTATTCATCGTGTGTGTGTGTGTGTGTGTGTGTGTGTGTGTGTGTGTATACATGTGTGGAAGCCAAAGAATAGTTTGCTCTCTCCTTCCAGCATGTGAGTTCTGGGAATCAAACTCAGGTCATCAGATTTGGTGGCAAGTGTCTTCTGCCATCTTGCCAGTCCCCAGTCCTTCCTTCCTTCCTTCCTTCCTTCCTTCCTTCCTTCCTTCCTTCCTTCCTTCCTTCATTTATTCATTTACACATTAATGTATTTATTGAGATAGGGTGTCTCACTTAACCAATTAGTTTAAAATGGTTATCCCATCTGTCTCTCCTTCCCCAGTGCTGGTACTAAAGATGTAAACTACGACGTCTCACTTAGATATGCGTGTTGAGGATCGAACCCAGGACCTCATGCTTGCATGACAAAGGGTGGGCAGGGGCATGTGTGTACCTCAGGAATGTCATCTGCCTTATTTTTGAGACACACTCTCACTGAGGTCCCCAACTTTGCCCCTTTTTAGACTAAGTGGACTGGCCAGGGAGCCTGAGGCAATCCTCCTGTCTCTGCTTCCCCCATGTTGAAATTAGGAGGGCACACACTCCTGTTGCCACCACTGCCGGGTGTGGCTTTTTACTTAGGAACTGGGGATTAACCAAGCCTTCTCTCTTCTTTCCTTCTGATCCTTTTGAGGCATTCCTTTCCAGTTTTCTTCGTATCTCTGCTCCCTAACCATCCACGAACGCTATCATCCATTCCCCTTTGCAGTACCACTCAGCTCACTACCAAGGGATCACAGCATGCCCCATGTTGATTGGCTCCTTCAGTCCACACTTTTACAGTCCTACGTACGCTACTAGGTGGGGCTGCGGTAGACTCCGCCATCCCACTCCACAGTGTCCCACTCACTGTAAGAACGAGTTAGCTATTTACTCATAATGTAGCTAGGTGCTTGACTTAGTCTGAGGATACCATACATACGGGGCTGTGAGACCCCGCTCCACCTGACTCTCCTGGAAGAACTGTGCGCATGCGTGCACATGGGACCTGCCTCCCAGGGGACACGCTGGTTCCTGTGTGCCACAGCAGTAACATTGCCAGATACCTCCAGGCATCTTCCCCGATGACACATGCAAGATTTAGGTGACATGTAAATGTAACATGTGGTGAATTCACATGTCTGGTGACCAGTGGACTGAAGCCCACCCACCATGCTCACAGGCTGTGAGGACTGCTTCTTTGCAAAATGCCCATTTGAGTTGTGTTCATTTCCTGCTGGCTCATCCCTGCCTAACAGAGTTGGGACTTTCTTTGAATATTACAGACACCTGCTCCCTAATTCCCTCTCCCATTTCCAGCCTCTTGGCTGAGTCTTACGAGTCCATGGCGTTTGGTCTCTGCAGTAGAGAGTCTTGCTTTTTCCTCTAAGTTCTCTCTGATGCTCACAACCTCTTATGAACCGCAGATCGAATGTGGAGGTGTCTGCTCTGTCCCTTGGCTTGCTTTCAATGTCCTGGCACACAAAAGGAGGCCCTTTGTGGCTAGAGAGGCTGTCTCTGGGTGGCTCTGGTTTTCCCGGGCTACTAAATGGTCTACGGGTCAAGCCAGCTGCCAATCATGCGGTTGCCCCAATGGGACTCCAGAGAACATTCTTAGCTTCTGACATTCCATTTGCTCCTCTACACAGGGGTTGGCAGCTTGGTGAAGGAGATCAAGCAGGACATGGCCAGCAATAAAAGAGGAGAGCAGGCAAGGTAAGAGGCAGAGAGCACAGGTCTTGTCAGATCCGGATGTGGGCTTGGACCTCCCGAAGGTAAGGATTTGCTCCTGCCTGACAGATGCTATAGGGAGAGAGGATGTTCACACCACGGCTGGACCACTACTGGAAGGCTTTGGGCCTCCGTGCTCACCAGGGACTTGGGCCTTCCTTCCCCTTCCCCCAGCACGGTGACACTATCAAGAACACTCTGAGGATGGCTTCAGATAGACACCAACCTATAAAGACAGCCGCGTGTCTGCAGTCAGCACTCCGTTCTTTCCTCCAGGGCTGGGCCGGGACAAAGCCCAGAAGCCTCTGCAGCTGGCTACCCCAGCCATCTCCCCACCACTGCTTGTCTCATCCTGTGCCAGCCTGCTGTGGCCACTCTTGTCTTTGCAGCCCACTCCTTACATGATGACTAAAAGACTTTCAGTCTAAGTCAAGCTAGGTGGTGGTGGCACACGCTTTTCATGCCAGCACTCAGGAGGCATGGGCCGGCAGATCTCTGAGTTCGAGGCCAGCCTGGTCTCCAGGGTGAGTTCCAAGACAGCCGAGGCTACACAGAGAAACCCTTTCTTGAGAAACAAACAAACAAGATCAATCTAGACCAAGTCCCATCTGTTTCCTGCTTACGGTTATACCTGGTGGTCCACTGCATTCACGATGAAGTCTAAACACTGCCGGCCATGCCCCACTTCCTACCCAGCTGTCTTCCTGGCTACTCTCTCACCCAGGCCCTCCCGCTGTCTTCCTCTTCACATCCCCAGTCCTTTAACTCTGCTGTCGTGTCTATAGACGCCTGTGGCACACAGCAAGGCGTTGGGGTCAGGGGCAACACCTGCTTTGGTCACCACTGAATTCCCACGTGCCTGGCGTAGACCAGGCATCTGGTACAATCAATGAATGTTTTGAATGAACATTAAGTAAACAACAGATCAAGGACAGAAAGTGGGCATGGCGGCCAGGGTTGGGTTCCAGTATGTCAGGGAGGCCTAGGAAAAGAGAAGGGGGAAGACAGGGACACACTGGGCATGCGCACAGGGCAACGTGTGATCTGCCCACACCCTTGAGAAGACCAGTCAGCATTCAGCAGGGTGTCTGGAAGCAAGGAGACAGCGAGCAAAGACCACAGGCCTCTATTAGGAGACTCGAGTCCCCTGCCAAGGGGCTATGCACCAGGCGGGAGGCATGACTTCAAGAACAGTACCAGAGGGACCAGACTGCCATCAGACATGCAGGATGTACCCAGCAAGTCCCAAGGGAGAGGTGACTTGTGGGCTCGGGGCAAGAGGACAAGATTACCTGCAGACAAGGGTTTTACAGGGTGGACATGCGAGCTACGGGAAGTACCTCCGCCCAGCGGGGCCCAGATGACACGGCGGATGGCCTGCACCCAGTCCTCCATATCACGCTGGGAGCTGGCCATGAGCAGGAGCGCCTCGGGGTTGGTTGGCACCTTCTCCCTCTCTGCCGCACCACCTGCAAGACAGGGAGACAAGGCTTCCTTCAGGGTTCCAACTCGGGACAGCACAGCAGGTCCCCTCCCAGCACCTGGGAGCTCAGCTCTTGCTTCCGGTTTGCATTCAGTCTCTTCTCACCTAAGGGCACTTTCTGGTTTTTCTTTTCTTCCTTACCATCACGTCAGTTTGTTTTTATTTGTTCGTCTGTTCCCATATCAAAACAGAAAATCATCAAACGCGTCACAGGGCATCCCGAGGGGAGCACGCCTACTCTAGGGCAACTCGGAGAAGTTCAGACCCTACTGCAGCTTCAGTGTGTTCGGCTGAAATCAGTGACCCACTGTGTGCAATACTCACTGTGTGCTCTACCCTTAGTGCAGCTGAGAACCCCACACACCAGTTTCCTTGTGCGAACCAAGGTTACATCGGCCAGATGTTACACCTGAGCTGGTGTTCAGGAATCCTAGCTGAGGCTCTACCACAAGGCTGGAGAGCGGAGTTAGAGCTCTCTCAACTGGGGCGTCTCCTTGGTGAGTTCATCACCCTGATGTTCTAAAAACCGTTATGCCGAGCGCTCTGGGCAATTTAAGAGATTTTAAAGAATGAGTTCCCCACCTTCCACACCCCCAAACACTGTTACTTATCTGAGATCCTAACGGGGACGATGTGCTGGGGACAAGTCCCAGAGACAACCCCGTTCCCACAGGACAGGAGAAGGCAGGCTAACAGCTTTGGTAGCCCTGGACTGTCCCTTGCTGGACTATGTCCCGGGGAGGAGCCCAGATGGGAACAGATGTTTCCTGCACACTGGAAGGTTCCAGAACAGTGCTGCTGAGCACACAGGCACCCTCTGCCCATCCTCACAAGGACTGAAAGCAGGGCTGCTACAAGAATACTGTGAGGGGCTGGAGAGACGGCTCGGCGGTTAAGAGCAGAGCCTGCTCTTCCAGAGGACACGGGTGCAATCCCAGCACCCACACAGCAGCTCACAACTGTCTAACCCCAGGATACAGCATCCTCACACAGACATAAATGTACACAAAACTGAAACACACATAATAATAAGTTTAAAAAAAAAAAGGTATATTGTGAAGGACCTGGGTCTCTTGCTACATTACACCTGTGCTATCTGTGGCCTCAGCCCACACTTCCTACTTAACAGACAAGGAACCTGGCACAGTATAACTAAATAACTTGCTGCACTCACGCCATTTCTGGGAGTGAGAGCCATATTTTCAGGCTCATGCTCCTGGAACAGTTTCTCCTTGCGAATTTTATATTTTGTTAATAACGTTTCTTCTCTCTTCATGAGGGGTGCTGGTCTGTGGTTCTTTTCTTGTGATGTGATGTGTGTGTGTGTGTGTGTGTGTGTGTGTGTGTGTGTGTAAACATGAATAGAGGCCAGTAGGATGTGGATTCCACGTGGCTGGAGTTACCGCCGTTTGTAAGTGCTTCTGGGAACCGAGCCTCCGTCCTGTGGGACAGCCGTGAGCACTTTCAGATGGTGAGCCACAGATCCAGCCTCGATTTCACTACTCTGATGAATCCATTCCATCTCTCACAGCAGTGATCGCTTTAGAGACTCCAGTATATGCATCTTTAATTACCTCTGTCTACACTGAAGACTACTGCTCCACTTGCCCGTGTATATGTCCCTGTGAATATGGGTCAATACATTTGTAGATGACAACTTCATATCACAGTGGCAGAAGGTTGGACATGCCCGTGGGACTTGTCAGGCGTGTCCCCATCAGTGTCTTTCCCGTCTTACAACTTGCTGTTCAGCCACACCATATAGCCCACAGTGCAGGTCTCCACCCAACCAGCCGGCATCTTTTGCTTTAAGTCTGTACATGTAGAATCCAGGTCTCATGTGACAGTGTCACCTCCACCTGTCACCCTTCCACTGGCATCCCTTGTCCTAAGTGACTATTGGTGGCCAGCTCTGAATCTTTGGACCGTGGGATGGAGTCACGGTTTTGTCCCCCGGGGTAAGAGGGCAGGTTGGCTGCTTCCCTCTGCCTGCTTCTGGGAAGTCGCTGTCCAGCCCGCTCACCTGCCAGGCACATCAGCTTGCAGGTACCCTTGTTTTCTATTTCTACTTCACTGCCTTTGAGCCATTAAACTGTGTCGGCCCTGATGTGGGTTCCTCCTGCTCCTTGTGAATGGGGTTCATTGACCTGCTCAGGTTTATGAGTTCGTAGCGTCTGTAAAGCTCGGTAAGAAAGTGTGAAGCAGATGCCCTTGTCCATCCTTTCCCTGCCCCCAGTGACTCCGCTTGTGCATTAAACAAGGAGGCTCTCCCACAGCTCACTAGAGAGATGTTTGTGATAAATACTGGCTTCCTCTCTATAGTTATCTTTAGGGAGTGTTATAGAGTAGCTTTTATTTTTATTTTTATTGGTTTTTCAAGACAGGGTTTCCCTGTGTAGCCCTGGCTGTCCTGGAACTCACTCTGTAGACCAGGCTGGCCTCGAACTCAGAAATCCACCTGCCTCTGCCTCCCAAGCTCTGGGATTAAAGGCGTGCGCCACTACTGTCCGGCTAAGAGTAGCAATTTTGTCAGTGGAATCTAAATTGCTAATTGGCCCAGTACAGTTGTGCTGGACTTTAAAAGTAAAGGAGAAACCTGAGACAGACGTGGATACAGAAGAACTAAAATTGACAGACAAAAAGTGGCCTGACCAATCTCGGGGGCCGGACTCGAGGGTACAGGCTGGTGCGGAGCCGCGGAGCCTGGCAGCGCGTAGGGGCGGGTGGGAAGCCGGTCTCTCCCCCGCAGCCTCCCCAAAGCACAGCCCTGTAACCTCTGGACTTAAACCAGACTTGTAACCTCCAGAACCACAGACACCACACAAATCAAACTGTCATTTAAGCCACTGATTTCGTGGTGACTTGTCATAGCACTGGGAGAACCACAAAGGCATGGTGGCTAATACCCATAATCCCAGCACTCTGGAGGCTGAGGCAGGGGGTTCACAGGCATGAAGCTGCTCAGGCCTATAAACTTTCAGGCAGTAAGAGCCTGTCCCCCAAACACACAAACCCCTCAAACGATAGCAAACACACACAGCCTCTAATGCTTGAATCTCACCTACCTTTCACAGCTTGAGTTCATCCGCCCCGGCTGTTTCTTTCAATGTGTACCTGGAAAGCTTGCCCTCAGAAATATGATGTGCGCTTGCCACATTATTATGTGTATGTACCTCATGTCTCCACTGAGCTCTTAGGATACACTGAATTTAGCTAATAAACCAAACCAACCAACCAACCAAACAAACAAAACCCTAATGTCTCAGTCTGTTGACCTTAAAATCCATGTCGTTTCTGGGTTGTTTTCGGCTTTTAACTTTTCCTCCTTCCTGCCTCTTCGCATTCCTGATGTTTGAGTAGGGAGGTGCCAGCGCTGTGGATTTCCAAGGGTTGGGTGGGGGTTTATATTCCTATAAATACTCTGGCAGCTCCCTGAGAGATAAAGTCAAGTTCACGACAGGAGTTTCCTAGGTGGATCCAGAGGGCTGGGGCAGAGCTCATGGTTCCCCGACAGAGGGAACGTTCTCTGTAGATTCCACCCTGTGTCTCAGGGTTGCGTGGCTTTCCAGTATGGCAGATGGGAACAAGCACCAGTCCATTCTGTGTTGGGGTGGGGGACGGGGTGGCAGTGTGACTACCTCCAATCCTTCTTTGCCCAGTCTGGTGGTGACAGGCACACAGGGAGGTCCCCATACATGCGTTGTCTCCGCCCAGCTCTTTCAGCTTTTCATACACCACCCTGCGAGGGTTGATCTCCCAGACTCTCAGCTGTGCCGTCTCTACCTGCTGAGGCCACTGGACTCCATCGACTGGGGTGCCCCCTTCCTGTATCCCGGCCCGGAAACTCCCTTAAGGCAGTCAACTAAGGCCTATGAACAGTCTGCTTTGTTTTCAATGCCTGGCCCAAAGGCCCTTCGTTATCTGATGTCCGGTGTCTTGACAACACGGTTTCAGACACACACGGGAAGATCATACTTGGGAAGAACAGTCAGGGCACTGTTCCCATAGCTCGCAAATTGTTCTCTGTGGCTTCATGTTCAGAGGTGACAGGCTCCGCACTGCCTCTAAGGGATCTGTGACATGGGACATGCGTAGGAGGCCTTAACATTCCCAGTCCCACACAGCCCTCACTGACACCACAGGAAGGACATAAGAGCATCTTACACACACAGGAGCCAGGACTCTCAAGGAACTCAAACACTGGACATGGGAAGCAGCAGCCGAGGCCCAGACGCCACCGCGCTGCTCTTGCTGCTCCTTCCCTACTGTTTTTGAACATTTCAATCGATTTTTTTAAACCTTTGTTTGCTGCTATTTTATAGGTGTCTTGCTTGCACGCACGCATGAGCACTGTGTGCGCGCATTATCCAGAGGCCAGAAGAGGGTGCCTGATCCCCGGGACCCGGAATAGCAAGGGTTACTGTCCAGGTTAGTATTACGTCACCTTGACATAAGCCATAGTTATCTGAATGAGGGACGCCAGCTGAGAAGCTGCGGGACAGTTCCCTGAGTAGTGATGGATATGGAAGGGGCCAGCGCACAAGCATGGGGTGGGGTGTGCTAGCGCCACCCTGTGGGCAGGTGGTACACACACACACACACACACACACACACACCAAGCTGAGCAAGCCCTGAGGGGCAAGCCAGTAAGCAGCACTCCCCTGTGGACCGCTTCAGCGCCTGCTCCAGGGTCGGGCCTTGAGCTCCTCCCTGACTTTCCGCACTGATGGGACCATGATCGGGAGGAGCAAGCCAAAGGATAAACCCTTCCCTCCCCATGACGCTTTATCACAGCAATAGAAACCCTAACTAAGACAATGGTAAGTTGCCACTGGGTGTTGGGAACAGAACCTGGGTCCTCCACAAGAACAACACATGCTCTCTAACACTGAGCTGTCTAGCAAGCCCCTTTGTTGTTGTTATTATTATTATTATTATTTGTTGTTGTTGTTGTTGTTTTTGGAGGGAAGGTTGTTGTTGTTGTTGTCTTGGTTTTTTTGTTTTTTGTTTGTTTTTTTTGTTTTGTTTTGTTTTTGGCTTTTCAAGACAGGGTTTCTCTGTGTAGTTCTGGCTAACCTGGATCTCACTCTGTAGACCAGGCTGGCCTCAAACTCAGAAATCTGCCTGCCTCTGCCTCCCAAGTACTGGGATTAAAGGCATGCGCCACCATTTATGTGTGTGTGTGTGTGTATGTATGTATGTATGTATGTATTATATGTAAGTACACTGTAGCTGTCTTTATTTATTTATTTATTTATTTATTTATTTATTTATTTATTTATTATATGTAAGTACACTGTAGCTGTCTTCAGACACTCCAGAAGAGGGCGTCAGATCTCATTATGGATGGTTGTGAGCTACCATGTGGTTGCTGGGATTTGAACTCAGGACCTTCAGAAGAGCAGTCAGTGCTCTTAACCACTGAACCACCTCTCCAGCCCCTTTATTATTTTATATTTATTATTATTATTATCATCATCATCATCATCATTATTAGTGTGTGTGTGTGTGTGTGTGTGTGTGTGTGTGTGTGTGTGTGTACACATTCCGGGTCAAAGGACAACTTATGAGATTCAGTGTTCTTCCACCATGTGAGTTCCAGGGACTGAAGTCAGCTTGTCAGAGTTGGGCAGCAAGTGCCTGCCCCCCTGAGCCAGCCTCCTCTCTCCTCTTCTTTTTAAACTAATCTGTGTGCTCACTATGCTGCCACCGCCTTACCACACATCCTGGGCACTGGTGGCCGTGTTATTCGGGGATCCACTTTCAGCTCTCCTGTGTGTGACACATGGACTTAACAATCATCCCCCAAGCGCCCGAGTCACACCCCTTCGCGGCGGGTTCAGTGAAGGCAGGAGGATGAAACAGAGCATCAGCCTGGTCAGCACCTCAGCTAGATGCAGCCCCCAGTGTCCACTTTCATGATCACATCCGGTCAAATGCAGGAGGGGAGGGTCAGTCCGGGCACTGATGGCAGCTGCAGCCCTCTCCTGACCTCCTAGGCTGTGAGGACAACAAATGCCTTCACAAGGGCTCTGGGGGGGTGCAAACTGCCTTGCGTTGGAAGCCATCGATAGAGATCTATCAGGTCCACGCCGTCTGTGAGTCTAACCGACTGTCTAATTTCACAGCCACGTGATATTGCACATGCACAGTGTGGAATGCCCACGAGGGACCCCTACCGTTCTACCAAGCCTGGTTCCACGCAGTGTCAGATGGCCGAGGCAGAGAACTGCGAGGGGCTGGACCCTCCTCTCCTTAGCCCTAGACAGACTCAGTCTATAGTGACCACACAGATTAGTTTAAAAAGAAGAGGAGAGAAGAGGCTGGCTCAGGGGGACAGGCACTTGTCTATGCAGGGGGACTCACTGGCACCACGCAAGGCTTTCAGTGCTGTCAGAATGCTGGTGACTCCCAAACTCATCACTCTCCAGACCTGGACCAATCACATCCCGGGTCTGGCTTTGCCATCTTCATGACTGAGGGCAACTCCCACTCGCAGTTCCTTGGGTTGAAAACAGACGCACCCTCCTCTCCAGACTCACATCCCTTCTCTCGTCAGCAAATCCTATCAGTTTATCGGTTCAAAGTACGTTCAGAATGGCATCACTTTTCACAGTCCGCCCGCTGAGGCCACACCCATTCCCCGACTGGCATCATACCCAGGCACCTCGCTTTTGGTTCCTTAAATCAAATCCCAGTACAGAGACCGCAGTGATCCAGCTAAGACTGAAAGCAGCCTGACACACTGGTCAGTCTTCCCAGAAGCCCCTGCACCAGTCATGAGCTTGCTACCGTCATCAGGGCATGGCTCCCCACTCCTGCTCCACTGTCCCTGGCTGTCCCCCTCTTTGCGTGTGGCGATTCTCAAGTACGGTCTCTGCTTCATGGGCAGTATGTGCCCTTTCCCCGCCCAGTGCCCAGACAGCCGCTCTTCCGGACACCGGCGCGGTTTGTCCCTCACTCTGGTCACATCTCTCCGTGAATGTCATTGTCCTGTAGTATCCACTAGAGTCAACCGCACTCAGCGTCTGCTCACGTGACACACACGCTGCTTGCCAGTCCACCTCACTTTGTCTGTATATCGTGCCACTTAAAGCGCTGGCAGGAGGCTGGCATAGACAGGGGACACACAGAACACAGGAAGCACAAAAGATGACCAAGAGCTGTAACTGTTAAGTCACCGACAAGATGACTGAAATGCTCACAGCACCCACTGTAGACAGACAGACAACATGTTGGTTGGTGGAACGGCCGGATGAGGGAAGTGACCCAGCTAGGGGCACGCACACAGAATCCCCATGCCCGTGCGCCAATCTGCACCAGGCGGAAGCCTCCTGTGGGCCTTCCCTCCTCCTCTCTTTTCTCTACTTGCTTGCAGGCAGTAAATACCACTTGCCCTGGAATGGTGGCTCTCCAGGTTCCCAGGCGCCTAGGATTCTGGTTGTTCACTTACCCCTGGGCAGGCGCCTGCTCCTCTTCAGGTACTTGGTGGGGCAGAAAGGCATGGTGAGGTGAGGAGAAGGGACAGTGGGAAAATGGGGCCTGGGGGCAGCTACGCCTGGGGCGGCAGCCAGGTCCTCCGCAGGCAGGCTCTCCCACTAGCTGTAGGAACCGGAGAGCTAAGCTGGGGCCTTTTGTCTCTCCTGGGGGGGGGACTTCTGCATTTCGTAGGACCTGAAAGCTGGGAATGTCCACGGAGGGGATCCCCGAGGGCACTTCCCAGAGAACACAAGCCGCCGCAGGGGCGAGGTGGCCGCAGGCCCCGTGGAAGCCACACAGCAGGTTGTTCTGCAGCTGGGCCCCTGGCCTGCATTCTAGCCTTCCGGGAGCATAGCGAGGGCCCTGGCCTCGGCCAAGCATCCACCCACCTCTGTGTCAGCACAGGGAGCGTGCTAAGGACCGGCTCCAAGCTGCAGGCCGCTGTCCCTGGCAGCTTTGCAGATGAAGGAACACAGAGTAAGAGCTAAACACGCGGAACCTACTGCAGCCCTGGGGGGCGGGCGAGCAGCTGACTCCATGCCTCTGATCCCTTTTAGGCTTTTTTTTTTTTTTTAAGGATTTACTTGTCTTTATTTTATGTGCATGGGTGTTTGCCTGCATAGATGACTGTGAAGGTGCCAGACCCCCTCGAACTGGAGTCACAGTTAGTTGCGAGCTGCTATGAGGGAACTGCGAATTGACCCCGGGTCCTCTGGAAGAGCAGCCAGTGCACTCTTAAGCCCTGAGCCATCTCTCCAGCCCCTCTTCTGGACTTTTTGTTTGTTTGTTACTTTGCTGTTGGTTTGGTTTGGTTTGGGAAAGGGTCTCTTTATGTCCGTTATCCAGACTGGACTTGAACTCAGTAACTTGTTCTAGTTCTTTGGGAAAGGGTCTCCTTATGTCCGTTATCCAGACTGGACTTGAACTCAGTAACTGGTCCAGGCCGGCTTCTCACGTGCCATCTACCTCAGCCTCCCCCCTCAGGCTGTCACAAGCGAGAGAGCCAAAGTGCCAGGTAAGTTCTGTCTCTGAGAAGGGCAGAACCAGGACCTAAACTTAACTGGCCTCTTTCCAAGAAAGAAGTCACCATGCTGATGATGTTTCCCCGTGCCCGGGACAAAGGGGCCATCTGGCTGGGCCAGCCTCAGCTGCCCCCTTACCCCCCAGCATCCTGCTCTCTCTCAACATGGCCTCGGGACCTATGTGTTAGTCAGGGTTACCATCGCTGTGATGAAACCATGACCAAAAGCAAGTTGGGGAGGAGAGGGCGTATTCTGCGCACACTTCCACAGCACTGTTCATTACAGGAGAAAGTCAGGACGGGGACTCCAGCAGGTAAGAACCTGGAGGCAGACGCCGATGCAGAGGCCGTGCAGGGGTGCTGCTCACTGGCTTGCTCCTCAAGGCTCGCTCAGACTGCTCTCTTATAGAAGCCAGGCCCTCCAGCCCAAGGATGGCATCCCCCACAATAGGTGGGCCCTCCCCCATCCGTCACAGATTAAGAAAAGGTCTACAGCAGTGGCTGTCAACATTCCTAACGCTGTGGCCCTTTAATGCAGCTCCTCGTGTTGTGGCGACCTACAAGCAGAAAACTGTCTCATGGCTACTTCCTAACTAATGTTGCTACTGTCATGAATCATAATGTAAATATCTGACCTGCAGGATACCCAGTATATGACCTCTGAGACTCACAGGTTGAGAACCACTACAGGCTTTCTATAGCCTCGGCCTCCTTTCAGATGACTTTAGCTCGTGTTAGGTTGGTAAAACTATCCAGCACAACCTGTGCCATTGGACCCCTCCAGAGACACTTCCCGAATGACTGTGGCAGAGAGACTGGAGCCAGACCTTTGGCGATCGGGGACACAGCAAGAGACCGTTAACTTGCCAACCTCCTTATGATACCATCCACTCCTTCAGGAGGAAAGCAGCTGACGAGCAAGACCTTCCCGCACAGCTGCCTCACTGGCTCCCGTGTGCTCTCAGGATGGGACTGCAGCCCCCTGCCATCTCTGCTCTGTTTACCCATCAGCCCCTCTGCCTTCCTCTCTCTCCCTCCAGGGCCTCCCTGCAGGGGAGCTCGGCCCAAGAGTGGCCCTCCTGCCCGACCACATGCGCCTTTCTGCCTACAGACTTCACTCCACTGCGAATTAACTGGCTCCTGGCTTTGTAGTCCTGGTTATTGCAGGCCTGCCAAGGGAATACACCACTGTCTGGAAGTAGATATAGCCCTACTCTCTCCTGCGGAGTGAGTTAAAGAGTGGACCCTCTCTACCGCCTGGGATCCAGTTCCACGACCCCATGGATACCAGACGGTAAAGCCTCAAGCCCCCTTTGTAAAACGACCCAGTATTTGCCTACAACTTGCAATGACCTCTCTAGACCAGTGTTGTGCCGAATCCACGGTGACACTCTGAAAGTAGCTCTTATTTAGGGATGGCTGCCCGTGTTCTAAGCAGGGGCTATCTCTCATGGAATATTTTCAACCCACAGTTGTTTGTACCCAGGGGCTTAAGTACATTATCTTCAGACATCCGAACAGCCTCAGGTGGTGAAACTGCTCAGGGGACAAGGGATGGTCCACACAGTGAGAAGCAGTCTGTCGCCTTCTTTACAGGATGACCTGCTCCAAGCCAGCAGATAAGCCTGCTTACTTCTGCAAAGGACATCAGGACACAGAGACCTAGGCCTGTTTCCGGACAGGAGGGAGGAGCCTGTATGCAGAGGAGGAGAAGCTGACCTCGCCAGAGACTGTAAAGGGTTCCCATATAAAGACTTTCTCTTCCTTGTGAAAGGCCCTCGCTGGCATGGTTGGCCCTGGGGAAGCTGGGCCAGTCCTGCTCTTGCAAAGGCCACTGCGCTCCCAGGAGCCTCTCTGCCATCAACAGGGCAATCTCAGGGTCCTCGGGATCTCCCTGGGGATTTCCTTGGGGCTGGGGGATGTTTCACTCTGCCTTGAGTGTGGCCTTGCCCTGAGTGGCCCCCTTGGGAGAGAGGCCATGACCTTTCTCCCAGGGATAATTACAGAAGTGGTACGAGCACCTGACTTGGTGGAAACCTACTCTGACATGTAAGTCAGACCTTCCCTCCCCAGCGGGAGCGCCAGACACGGCCTCTGCGCAGCCCTGACTGACACACATCCTGTCTGAACTGAGACCACTTTTGCAGCCTCAGCATCAGCTCGTCCACATCATCCTGTCTGCTTGCCCCTGGCCTACCTGTGCACTTCCAGCCCCGTTCAGTCCAAGACCTCTCTCTGCGCACGCAGCCCCATTTCCTATCTGCTCCCCTGGTCAACTCCCACTCACTCAAGCCAAGTTCAAGTGTCTTCACTTCTCCTTCAGCGTCCTTTAAACGTCCCACTCCACCCACCGCCTTTTAAAAATGTGCGTTTACTTTTATTTTCTGCGATGGGTGCTCTAAGTACATGAATGGCTGTGTACCATCTGCATGGTGCATGCAGTACCTGTGGCGACCAGAAGAGGGCACCAGATGCCGCTGGAACTGGAGTTCATAGACACTTGTGAGCCACAAGGAAGGTGCTGGGAACGGAACCCAGATCCTCTGGAAGAGCAGAGCTCCCGCTCCTCTATGTTTTTGTCTACATTCAGTTGCTGAAGTTCTAGTATATGATGGACATTGTGTCCTGTGTGAGGGACATAAACTGATGTCTGTCTCCAGGATTAACCAGGCCCCTAAAGGTTGCAGTTGCCATGACAACCACACCACCAAGCCACCAACCAGCTCATGCATGCCCTGATCAGTCATTCTATAAGCACGGTGTCATTACTTGCCACCCCACCCCTGGCCCCAGTGCCTAAGAGACACTGTGAGTGTCCCAGGTCCAGGGGGCAGGCAAGCTCTGAGTTCCCTCTTCGGCCTAATGCTCACAGGGGCCCTGTCAGATGCCCGCTGACGTCCGCTGTGTACCACCTAGAGCACTGTATTTCAGGTGGGTGCCCCAGGAAGGCCTATTACAGGCGGAGACCCTACAAGGACTTCCTATTGCAACCAAGAAAGACACCCACAGCCCTGGTTATTCACCTTGGTCTGAGTTCCCATGTCAAAGCCTGAGTCCCCATGTGGAAGCTGCCCCAAGGAGGCCTGCAGGAGGGAGGGGCCCACCCAGGAGCTGGCTGGTCCCTGCTTGGTGTGCAGCCAGCAGTGGGATAACTGGGGACTCGTAGCCCTAACCATCCGCCACCTGACGTTCTGACTGTCCCTCTCTGGAGAGCTGGCCCAGCGAGACATGCCAGGCAGCTGCCATAGTGGGGCTCAGAGTGGTCTGCTGGGCCTGCACACAGCGAGCCAGGCCCTCTCCCACAGGACAGAGTTCTGAGATCCGGCGGGGAACGGGGGACACTGCTGCTCAAACAGAAGCCGGGGAACCCCACGGCCAGAGAAAGGGCCCTGAGCCGGGAAGAGGGCATCCCAGGGAGACCTGGCAGACATGTTTCTGATCCTCTGAACTGAGGAGAGTGGGGAAGAGTGTGTGAGGGGGGTGGGAGTGGGGGGGGTGGGGGGAGGGCGGGAGGCAGGCAGTGCGTTCTTCGGTACAAAGGGCGGGTGGCTATCCTGATTGGATCACAGAGCCTGCCCAGGAACTAAGGTTTCCGACCCTGGGGACAAGGGATGGAGGTTCATATCAATGCAGACGTGGCCTCCAGGTTCTCCCAGCACCCCTCAGTCCCTCCCTACCTGGCACACCTGCCCATCCCCCACCCTTGAACTTTCCAGTCCAGGGGCTAGGCTGCTCTTCCCCAGAGGCTCCTCCTATGTGATCCAGACATTTTGTGCCCCCTCCCTCCCTCCCTCCCTCCCTCCCTCTCCCCATCCCCATCTCCACTTCTCTCCCTACACACTCCTTTCTCTCCCCCCCACCCCAAAACCCTCTCCCCATGGCGACTTCCCTAGCCGCTTCCCAATAAACATGCCTTTAATAGATTCTAATCTGGGTTGACCGGCTCATCTCACAGGCAGAGAAATGGCCCATCAGACAGGTCTGGGTGGTGATGGGAAGTAGCCGGTGAGTCTGGACCAGCCTGGGCAGAGGGCCCTCCAGGCCAGGTACCGGTGAAGGCTAGAAAGGCAGGGGGTCCTGTGAGTGAGAAGAGAGGCCCGGAGCCCACTGTGCCCCACCTGCTTTGTCTCCAGACGCTGCCTGTGGGGGTAAATAAAGCCACGCCCACTGTAGGCATCAAACAGTAATTCTGAAAGTGTCTCATCACCCCCTGCCCTTCACTGATCCCAGCAGTGACACAGGCCCAGCAAGCTTAATGACCACAGCTTTAAACCAAACCCTCCCACTAGGCCTCTCGGGGTCTCATCCCCAGCAGTCTCAGGGGCCCTCATCCTGGGGCCCTGTCACCCTAAGGAACTGAAGTTAGATCCCGCATGTATCGAATACCACCAGGGACTGATGTAAGTCTTCACAACAGCGTTTGGGTAATGCTGCCCAGATAGACAGGCTTCACCCTGGATCTGGGGACACGAGATAAGAACAAGACCCCATGTGGGGTCCTCAGCAGGCCATCTATGATAAACAAGCAGGCTGCAGACAGCCAGCTTGCTAAAGAAGGCAAATTAAGGGTAGGCAACAGACAACAGCTCTTTAGTACCCAGTGGGAAGGTTCCATCTCTACCCTGGCTCTTTATCATGGAGATAGAGTCAACTCCCAGTGAGTCAACCCCCACCCCCCAAATCCCACTACCCTATCTATACCTTGGACTCCTGGGGGTAAGAAACCTGGCTGGCCCAGCCAGCTTCTTCTAGAAAATCTAAGGTGGGGGAAGGGGATTGCAGACTAAACGGGACCTGACTTTGGACCCCTCTTGCAGCCCAAAGTGGAGAGGGCTGAGAAGCCATTAAAGGGCCGAAGGCAGTTCAGCTGGAGAGTAGGCTTGCAAAGGAGTGTGTGGCCAGGGTTCGAGGGGGCTCTGTGGATAGCTCCCCCCAGGCCTGGCCCTCTCTGGCTGGGCACGGCCACCGCCAGCTCTCACCTTTCTCTCTCCACCTGCTTTGAGGCAGACACATCCCACGTCCCACAGCTGTGAGAGGCCCCAGGGCTTACCTGGCACATTTCCCACACTTGATTTTTCAACCAAATAGTTCTGTTTCTGTATTTTTATAGCCTATCTCCAGCCTGGAGGCCAGGTGCACAGCAAGGCAAGTAAGAAGTCCTTTTGCTAGTGCCAGCAAGTTTAACAACATGTTCTAATATCTAGCACTACTCCCTAGAAGAACTCCGGCAAGCAGTCATTCACCTTGTAGTCTAATATAGCACTCTCTGGAGACAACCATGTATATCATGGATTATATAATTGGCATCCTCTAAAGTTATTCAAGGAGTGAGTGCCTAGCAGGTCTCACAGTCATCTTGAGGACTGCCTTTTTCTTTCTTTCTTTCTTTCTCTCTCTCTCTCTCTCTCTCTCTCTCTCTCTCTCTTTCTTTCTTTCTTTCTTTCTTTCTTTCTCTTTTTTTTTGGTTTTTCAAGACAGGGTTTCTCTGTGTAGCCCCGACTGTCTTGAAACTCACTCTATAGACCAGGCTGGCCTCGAACTCAGAAATCCGCCTGCCTCTGCCTCCCAAGTGCTGGGATTAAAGGTGTACACCACCACGCCCGCCCGGCCTCCTTTATCTTTCTACTTCCTACAGAAGGAAACTGCCCCAGCTGTCCGACAGCAGCCCCGTCCATCTCTATTCAGTGGTGAGCCTTCAGCAAAGCTCACAGGAAGCTCCATCCAGCCCTTCAGGCCAACAGTCCTCAGGCGCAGCCCTGTGTGGGGCTGGGCACCGGCTTTGGAAATGTCCCTTCAGTGTGGCCTGACTCCCCAGGGTCATCATCACCTTAACCAACCTCAGTTTGGGGACCATGTGCAGCAGAGCCAGTCCATTACCACCTGTCCTTCCATCAACAGATACCACGGTAACACCCGATTGTCCAGAAGGGGCTCCCCAGCTTTACCCATCTACGGGGGCTGGGGGGGAGACAGAGCAGCAGGAAGGGTGCTGACTCCAGGGTGCTTCTCCACACACCTCCTCCCACGACACACTCGTCCAATGTGCCGGTGTACAGCAGGCCTGCCTTCGCCTCCCATGTGCTGGCATTACCGGTGTCCACTACCACCCCCAGCTAGTGAGCCAGGTTTACTGATTCCCTGGTATACGCTGGATTAGACCAGACCGTTAAAAATGGACTGGATATGCTGGAGAAGCAACTTGCAGACTGGAGATTGGGGGAGACGCCCTCTCCCCAAAACCTATCTAAAAGCTGGGTGAGTGTGGCGACCCCCTGCAACCCCAAGATTTGGACTGTAGAGGCCAGTGGTCCTGGGACAGACTCGGCTAGCTCTACGTTAGCTAAGGCAGATAGAGACACAGACGCAGATTCAGGCTACCCACTGACAACCGCAGAAGTGACAGCGGACACCAAGGGAAGAAAGAAGGGTCCAGGGGCTGGAGAGACGGCTCAGCGGTTGAGAGCACTGACTGCTCCTCTGAAGGTCCTGAGTTCAAATCCCAGCAACCACATGGTGGCTCACAACCATCCGTAACGACATCTGACGCCCTCTTCTGGTGTGTCTGAAGACAGCTACAGTGTACTTAGTGTACAATAATAAATAAATCTTTAAAAAGAAAGGAAGGAAGGAAGGAAGATAGGAAAAGAAAAGAAGAGAAGAGAAAAGAGAAAGGAGAAAAGAAAAGAAAAGAAAAGAAAAGAAAAGAAAAGAAAAGAAAAGAAAAGAAAAGAAAAGAAAAGAAAAAGAAAGAAGGGTCCAGAACTCAGACACACCTTTGTTCTGGGCAAAGTGAACAACACTACCAACAAAACACCTACTGCGCAGAGCAGTGAGTCTGCCTACCAGGCGTCGGTGTGCCAGGCCCTCTCTCACACAGGGGCTGTGCGCTCATACAGGACAGTCACTTCATGGGTGAGGAGACCAGGATGCCACAAGGTTCAGCTGAGAGTGGGACCTCAAGTGGGGTCAGTGTGGTGGGCAGACGCACAGACACTCCCAGTTACATCACAAGTCACTTAAGGCTGGGACGGGCCAGGGACAGGCTAAACCCAAGGCTCACGATATCCCCACAGCTACCCTGAACCAAGCACCAGAGATCTCAGCACAGGGATGGGGACGCAGCAGCGGAGACAGGCCTTGCCTGAGACCGGTGGCCAGCGAGCAGTGTTGAGCCGCCCTGTCTCAGGGCGCCTGCTTCCCAGGGCTCGGTTCTACATGGCTGTGAGAGAGGCTAGGGCCTCTGTTTACCTGGATACAGGCTTTTATTGTTGTCAATCCCAAGCTACCATTTCTGACTCTGGCTGCTCCCTGCCCCTGCAGACAAGTCCTGCCAGAGAGGGCATCTCCTCAGGCAGGGCCCATGTCCTTCCTGACCAGCTATTACTGGGAATGAGTCGGGGGCCTGGCAGAGACAGATGTACTCAAGAACCCACGGCCATCTCGGCTGGCATAGCTGCTTTTGGGACCTGATGGCCAAACATTTTGTGTCCGAGAGAGGCTCGCTTCCTGCCCTGCACGCACTCCGGGTTCTTGCCCTCAGAGGACGTAAAGCAGCTCCTTTAGGTGGTTTTCTGTGCAATTCAGGGTCTCCCAGGAAGGTACAAAACCATCATCTGTACCGGAAGGCACAAGGCCTGGGGGTCCAGGCCTAAGGTGTCTGTTAGTGTCTTGCAGGAGTGCGGAAGGTCCCGTCGGGCAGCCAAGAGAGGCCAGACAGGGAGCCAGAGCCACGGAGGGATGCGCAGCCCATGATCTATTTGCATAGAAAGGCTCCACCCATCAGCTCTGCTCAGCTTGTCTCCGCCCAAAACTCGCTAATAGTGTGCCCGGTAATGATGGGCGCCTACTTGTGAGTTCCTAATGGGGAAACCAAGTCACTGACCATACATGCAAGCACTCTGGAAAAAGCCGCTGAGACAGGGAGGAGGCCACCGGTGGGGACGCTAAGTGTCTAATAATAAAACTGGGCGCGGGCAACCAGGAGCCAGATAAGATAGAGCCCTCCATGTCGGATGCGAAAGGCGCTGTCCTCCTGAGTCTCTGACCACCTGTCGCCATAACTTGTGCAAGCTGCATTTTAGGCCTCCTGATGTCGGGGCTGAGCACAGGGGGATGGAGAAGGTGTCTTCTGAAGACACTAAAGGAGCCATTGTTCCTCTTAGACGGAGCCGCATGCCACCCCTGCGGCTCCCTCAGTGGACCCTGGGGCCTCGGAGCACCCAGGATGGGGGCAGGGTGCCCCGGTGGAGGTCCCGATGGCTGCAGGCACAGGGGCGCTTTGTTCCAGCCTGCGCTGTTCACGCTGGGCGGACGCCCTGTCAATGGCAGTGCTGTAGTATTTTAAGAAGAGTCTACAAATAGCTCCTTCAGGATGGGCTTCAGAGCCTGCCTTATGAATGTCCCCAACTAGGGCAGCCGCCCAGAGCTCTGGCCAGACAATAGGGCCTCACAGGGCGTCGGCGGATGCAGGGTGACCCCAGCCACACTGCCCAGTGCTCCCAGGGGCTGCCCAGGAGTTTATTGGGAGGTGTGGCTCCCTGTCTGGGTGACATCCCTTGGGCACCACCTCTCCGGATCTCCAGGGATTTCCAGGCTCTGAAGCTGCCCCTGGGTCGGGGGGGGGGGGGCACAGGAAGGAAGGGTGCCTTGAGATTTCCTCAGACACCATTTTATTAGGTAGCCAGAGAAACCTCAAAGGCCTACTGTCCTGGCAGACAAGGGCTATTAAACTGCACTCTCTCCAGAAGTTTGTTCTGGAGCCTTGGAGGGGCAGTAAGGAGCTGGGGGTTAGAGGCAGGCAGAGGAAAAGCCACAGGTTGCACTCCCCAGACAATCTGCAAACCTGGGATTCAGTCAGTCAGTCACCTCTGAGAACCTCGAAGTCTAGCCCCTTCACAGCCCCGGAAGCTGAGGAAGGAGGCTTAGCGCGGGGAGTATGCGGCCCAGCCAGCCCTCATCCAGTCAGCACTCGGCGGAGGCGGCCTCTCCCCTCCCCAGGGGAGACCATTCATCTCCCAAGCCTGAAGCATGCCCGAAACAAGCCTGAACTGCTGAGAACCGGCAGACTTCGTGGGAACCCCATGACACCACAGCGTCTACACACTTGGGGCTGTGGAGGTCCAGCGGGCAGGACTCACGAAGCCTGCAGGGGACAGAGCGTTAGGAGTAGGCATGGCCAGGGGCAAAGTGTAAACTGAGGCTTTGGTCTAAGTCCTGCTTTGTCCTCTCAGGCTTGGAAAGAGTCTGAAATAAGGATTCCCCTCAAGGGGATGGAGACATGACATGACACAGCTTCAATTCTCCTCTGACCTCCGTGGGCACAAAGCACACATACAGTGCACATGCGTACGGACAGGCAAAGCACGCATACACATGAAATCGCTGATTTTATAAGCTTAATTATGTTATAAAAAAACCACTTAAGGAGGTTTCCTGACAGTCATCACCCCCAACTCCGAAATATGCTGGGCTGTCTGGTAGGGGGCAGGCTCAGCCTATTCTGAACCTATGCAAGTTTTACATTGTAGTGGTCACTGTGACATCGTTGATGATAATCAAACCGGTTAACGTCCTAAGCAAAGTGATGGAGCCCCGAGTCCAGGGACTGCATCTGCATGGCCCGGCATGGTCCTGCTGTGGCTTCTGATGCCCACCTGGACTGCCAGGGACCAGCAGCACGGCAGCCCACGTAGTATTCCCAACCAGCCCTCAGCTAGAACAGAGACCAGGCTGCAGGCAACAGGCAGGGGAAATCATCCCAGGACAGAGGCCCCAAGGCGACAAGGCTCCAGAGACCCTGGCTCAGAAGCCAAGGGAGAAGCTGTCTCTGCTAGACCTTCAACTCCTTCCAAACTGTATATAACCAGGAACACCCTGCCCCCATGTTTCAGATCTCTCTCTCTCTCTCTCTCTCTCTCTCTCTCTCTCTCTCTCTCTCTCTCTCTCTTTCCCTCCCTCCCTCCCTCCCTCCCTCCCTCCCTTCTCCCTCCCCTCCCTCTCTCTCCGCTTCTCTCTCTTAATTCCAAAACAGGATTTTTCCGTGTAGCCCTTGACTGTCCTGGAACTCGCTCTGTAGACCAGGCTGGCCTCGAATTCACAGGTCTGCCTCCCACTGGGCTTTAGGCCTATGGCACCTCTGCCGGGCAAGTGTTGCTCCTCTCTCTATGCTCTAGGCCTCTCGGCCGTCTGCAAAGCCTGTGAGTGACAGGTGTCCAGTGGAGAGACAAGCAGCTGGGCGGGAACTCTAAGTGGCCTCCGGTGGGAAACTGCACCTGCTTCCCCATCTCCAGAGGGAAAGTCCTGACATACGTCAGGGTTGCACAGGGAGTGGATCAGGTGGGATATGTGAAGTGCCTTCGGTCAGAGCCTGGCACACAGGGTCATTTGTGTTACTGGTGCCATCTGGGCATTTCTGAGGTGCCAGCACCCCCCCCCCTTTATACAGATACTAATTCAGATCTCAACACAGTTCTGAAGAGCTGTGGCAAGACAAAGCGATCACCTCACTGACTCAAAGACGTAACTAAGCCGTCTGCCAGCAGGTTGGACCCAGAGCCTGGCCTGCCCCTCCGCTGGCTGCAAGGTCTTCCAGGGTTTCTCTCTATCCTTGAACACAAGTCCTCGGGTCTCTAAAGTCACCATTAACATCTCCCAGTAGAGGTCAGGTAAGCGGGCCCGGGCCCTGTCTGCAGGATTGCTCCCGGACCTTGGTAGGAATTAGCTTCTCAAAAAGTCCCATCCCCAGGCACTATCACAGTCTGACCTGCTCTGGGTTCCCTAAAAATCCCTCCCTGGACACAGAACTGCCCTCTTTTAACCTGACTCCCAGTTTACCCGACTTTCAGACACGTGTTAAAAAGAATCAGATGTGATTCTTCTACCCCCAACCCCAACCTCGGGACAGGGTTTCTCTGTGTAGCCCTGGCTGTCCTGGAACTCACTCTGTACACCAAGCTGACCTCAAACGCAGAGATCCATTTGCCTCTGCCTCCCAAGTGCTGGGATTAAAGGAGTGCGCCACTGCCCGATTATCAGAAGAAATTCTTTAACAATCTAGCAGTGATACAAACTGTGGAAAACAGCACTTAGCCAAAGCTTAAAAAGAAGTTATACATTTTTTTTTTTTAAGTTTTAAGATCATCTGGGGAAAGAAATATCCACTGGGCACTTAGCGTATTTCTGATCTTCCATGCGGCCCTTCCCAAGCAACACGCGAAGGCTAAGACCGTCACAAGCCGAAATGCAGAAGCTATGAACTCGCCATGGTAGCTCCCGTGTCTAGTTCTCAGCAAACATTACAGCAAGAAAGAAACAAAATATGGGCCATACATGGAAATTAATCTACAAAATCTACCCTTGACCAGCTCCGAGTTTGCTAGACAAAGACTACAAGCCAGCTATTGTAAATTCACTCAAAGAAATTAAGGACACCTCTTGGCGCCACACACAGCTTTAATCCCAGCAGGCAGGCCGATCCGCTATGAGTTCAAGGCCAGCAGCCACAGCCACAGCCACATAATGAGACACTGCCAAAAAAAAAGGGGGGGGATGGGGGGCACTGGCTATAATGACGCCTCCCTGATTGTGTAATAGTGATAAAAAGATGTAAATTATAAAAAAAAAAAAGAATCAAATAGAAATTCTAAGGTTTGAAAATGTGATAATTTAGTAATGCGGTTTAAGGTTTAAAAATGTGATAATCCTCAACACGGACTGAGGGAAACTGAAGATAACCAGGCTGAGGAAAAATATTTTTTAAAACATGAAGAAAAACGAACAGCAGAACTTTACAAACTGATAGTCGGCGATTACGTTTACCGATATACACATAATGGGAGTTCCGGGGGAAACATGGTGGTGGGAAGAGGCAGATAAGATACAAATGATGGTTCCAAATCCTACACATTTGCTGAAAAACGCCGATCTAAGAGTCTCAAGACTATAAGGATGGAGGCACACTGGGCTGCACATCCCAGGGGAGCCGAGGTGCAAAGACAGAGAATCCCAGAGGAAGCAAGTCTTTATGCCTGCCTTTATGCATGCTCAAAGGAAGACCACCCAGCCAACCCAGACCTTAGGACCCCATCCCAGCCAGGCTGCTTCCGCTCTTTTCTGAGAAGGGAAGCCACACCGCACAGGGCCTGCTGCTGCTGTCCACTGCTAGAAGCAGAGAGCACTTCTGAGTTTTCTCAAAAGAACGGCGCGGAGCTCCAGCTGCCAGGGGCCTGAGATCGCCAGGGATTGCTGGTCTCTCTTCCCAGATGCCCGCCAAGGCTCTGGGTTGTCGCCCAGCCAGAAAAGGGAAGAGCTGAGAGACCGAGGGGTGTGTGCGTGAGTCTGGTGTGTGCGCGCCCTAAACGACGACGACGACAACAACAACAACAACAACGAGGCTCAGGGAGGGGAGGGCAAGCCTGGTTAGGAAATGGAAAGAAAGCCTCTGCTCTGCCCGAGGCCGGTTCCTGTTTCAAGGAACCCACAAGGCTGCTGCCTGGGATGCTTGAATAGGGAAGAGGCGACAGAGGACACTTCTCAGAAGTACAGTGGGATCTGCACGACACCCAAGCCACAGGCAGGATGCTGCGGGTCCCGTAACCTCTGCTCACCAGAACCAAGAGGCCCTGACCCTCGGGCCACCATTTCCAGCCTCTCCTCCATCTACACACCCTCTTCCACGGCCTCTGAAACTGACCTGAACACAAGCTGCCCCAGCGGCTGGCCTCGCCTCTGATGCCAGAGCTCACTGTCAGCAGTGTGGGCAGGACCCTTTCAAACAATCCACCCCTGGGATCTGCTGGGTAGCCAGAGTCACTGAGCCCTACCAGTGGGGGACCAGAGTGTCACCTTGCCTGCCTACACTCTGCTCGCCAGGGTTCACAACACACATAGGTCCAGCGCCAGCTCACAGAGGCAACAAGAGATGACCCCTGGGGACGGCCAATCAGGCCGGCCTCACTCCTGAAGAATCAGCTGAACGGAGCCTGTAGGCCAGAGGCTTAGAGACCGCTCTGGGTGTGGGTCCCCTGCTGGGGCTCAATCATTCTCAGGCAGGCTGGAGACATGCAGAGCGCAGTGTGGCGGGCCAGAGAGGTTTAGGCAATACGGTTGGCCCAGCTGGTCACCAGTCTAAGGAGCTGAGATTTTTCTGTAGACAGAGACGGTGAGGCAGGTCTGAGGAGGGACACGTGTGACTACTAAGTCTACTGATGAGACAGTGCTTGGGCAGCAGAGACTCGGTAGTGGGGCGACCAACCTAGAGGCCAGTGCAGGTGACAAGAGAGAAGGTGTTGCAGGGAAACGGATCTCAGAGCACCCACCCTCCACTGCGGGGAGGGGGGGAGGCGGGGGGGCGGGGGGGGATGGAGAAGTGAGAGCGGGCAACTCTGCAGAGGGGCTTGTGGGTGTGAAGGGCTCCCGCTCAGATCTGGACAGGGACTCTGCACCTGTTGGACAGATGTCACGGAGGAGAGTCACCAGCAGAGGCTGCGTGTCTACAACCGCTCAGTCCTCAGCGTCCTGGAGAGCTAGAACTCAGAAAGCCGAGGAGGCCAGAGCCGACGCAGTGAAACAGGGCACGAGGATCAGTCAGACACAGATGAAAGGCTGAACAGGTGTGGCCACCAGCAATAAGGTGGGACAGAAGGGGCCTAGGGGTCATCAGGTGCTGGAGCGGAGACTACTGAGAATGTGGGGGACAAACGGAGGGAGAGAGGCAGCCAGGGCCAGGGCCAGGCGGGTCCTGGGCGCTAGGGCGGAAAACAGAATGACAGGTAGATCCCAAGGAGGGCAAAGTGGGCCCAAGACCTGTGGTAGTGGCGGGCGGGTGGACTATACTCTCCGATAAGGCACTCGGGCAGATCTCTAATGGCAGAAGGAGCCACAGGGCAAAGGGAGTGGGGCTGTCTGCAAGCAGGGAGGGCTCCTGACCGGAGGAAGAGCGAAGAGTCAAAAGCCCCAGAAGGAACGGGAGCTGAAGCAGCAGAGCCGGCGGCAGCAGCTCTCCCAGCCCTGCACGCTGCTCTCTTGAAACTCTCCAGCCCAGATCCAACACGGACTTGATGTCAGCCTCAAGGGCATCTCCTCCTTCTCTCCCTCGGCCCCGAGCAAGTGTGCAACACTGCAGAACTGGATAAGCATGCCCCAGAGCCCTACACACTGATGTGTCTAGAGACACTCCCGGAAAGGATGAGATCTCCCAGGTGCCTCAGTGTTCACAGCAAGTGCCTCTGCCCTCTGCACAGGGACGCGTGACCTCTGCAGAACAGACCCTACATCTCGGACTCTCATTGCTCTGGGAGCAAGCCCTGACTTCTGCAGCACCCAGTCATGCAGACACCACCACCATCACCCCGAGAAGGCCTGCAGCCATGGCCCACACTCAGTGGGCCCTGACTTCAAGCAGCCAGAGGCCTCTGGGCAAACTCCAGGGCCGGGTTGTGAGGCCACAGGATGCAGCTGCTAAGCCAGACTCTAGGGGGAGCTCTGAGGCGCTCTCTGCCAGATTCCATTCAGATGACTGGAATTTTTCTACTTCTCCCAGCACACTTTCACACATGGACAGTCTGTTAAAACGCTCTGTGGCAAAACGTTAGGTTCAGGAACACCCAAGAATGAAATCGCCGAGAACAGCAGTTGCCTTAGCTGTTGGTCTAGTGACATATCAGTAACTAAAAGGACTTTTCTGAGTAAAAGGACTGTGTGTGTGTGTGTGTGTGTGTGTGTGTGTGTGTTCATTTGGAGACAAGAGTCTCGCTGTGCAGTGCACCCTGGGATTGAGTCTACAGTATTCAAGTTTCCTCCTTCAGCTTACCAAGTTCTGAGAACACAGGTTTGAGCCTCATGCCTGGCTTCTTCCTTTTCTTACAAAACAAAACAAAATAAAAACCAAAAGACAAAAAAAAAAAACTTTTCTAAAAAGCAAATACACATACATTTTGAGCTGAGAGTCCTAATCTCAGATGACTAGTGTGCGCACGCACACACACACACACACACACACAGATGCACACACACACACACACACACACACACAGCCTTGGAAAACAACTTACTGACTTACTGCTATGGCAACTGAGCTTAATATCTAAAGCAGAAATCCTTAGAGTGTATCCAGTGGCATGTGTACCATGAGGCTCCGTGCAAGGCAGTTTCCCTGGAGACAAGCCTAGAAGCTAGCCCACAGGTCCACCCAACCACCCAACACACAGCTACGCAAGTGTGTCAAAGGCCCTGAGATGGCCTTCCAGAAAGAACCTTCAAAGCCTTGATAAATGACGATGTCTCGGGTTCTTTGACCATGCAACAGTCCACTTCTTTCACTGATGGCAGAACTCACTTCAAACAAGCAGTGGCCTAACTGCCCGCACCCCCGCCCCCCAGAAGGGCCACAGTCAAGACTGTGCAAAAACATTTGGAGATTTTCACACTAAGAAGCCAAGTCCAACAGGCCATGGTGGCTCATGCTTTTAATCCCAGCACTTGGGAGACAGAAGCAGGTGGAGAGTCCTAATCTTCTAAGATGCGAGTTCGAGGCCAGCCTGCTCCATACTGTAAGTTCCAGGGCCGTCAGAACTACATAGTGAGATTCTGTCTCAAAAAGAAGAAGGGGAGGGGGAGGAGAAGGAGGAAGAGGAGGAAGAGGAGGAGGAGGAAGGAAGGAAGGAAGGAAGGAAGGAAGGAAGGAAAGGAGGAGAAGGAAGAGGAGAAAAGTATAAGCCTTTCTTGAGCCATGGACTCCCTCTAGCTGCATGGGTTTCCTCCTCCTGCCTGGCCGCCCACCCTGGCATCCCATGACCCTTAACAGGACCAGCCCCATTTATTTCCAGGGGCCGAAGACCTTTTGTGAGAGCATTCCACCTTGGGTCCCTGCTTCCAGCTCCTGCTCGGCTGCTCCTCACTAGGATGGGCAGAGCCAAGGATGGGGGGGGGGCGGTCTACAGTTCTAGATGAGCCTTACAAGCAGGAGATGCCCCAGGACTCCTTCTAGGGTGCTCACGGAGCACATGACTTGCCCTAAGCAAGGCTTTGCAGATCTACCCTTGCCCCTGAGACTCACACAAGCCTTGTTTACTGAGAAGGGGTCAGAAGAGACCAAAGAGACCTACCTAGGCCCCGCCCCCACAAAAATCCTTGCCTTTGGACTCTGACCCGCCCGCAGAAAGCAGGTTGCAAGCCCCTCCCCTGGAATCCCATTGTTGCCCCGGCTAAGTTGGCTCTCTGCCTGGGCCCCCAAGCATGAAGCCCCACAAGCAACATTCTTTCATTTCTCTTTTTAAAATGAAATGCTAAGGAAAACGGTTGTAGTGGTACAGCCGTGACAGCACAACCTAGCTTGTTTCCATTTGGTTCTGTCTGGGTCCCGGGTCCTGTCTAAACTCTCGCGGTCAGGTCTGTTCTGTCATGTTGTGGACCACCCCAAGCCCTTCCTGGAAGAAACCTGGACTTCCGTGGAAGAAGAATCACCTGAGCAAGAGTCCTTCACGTTGTTTGACAGGTCCATACTTTCCCCCTATCCGAATCTAGAATATGCTTTGTAGATGAACAGGACTCATTCTGAGAGCGACAGACAAGCCTGCCTTCCTTCATGAGCTCAGAGGGTCACTTAGGGCACTTCTGAGAGTTTCAGCTCTCAGGTCCCTAGGCGATTACAACAGGTAGGGAGGGTGTTAGGGTCGGGCAAGTTTGGGTAGTGAAATAAAGGGATGCGCCCCTTGACCAGAAGGGCTCCTTCTGGCACGGCAAGGGTTAAGTCGGACGGCTCCAGCCACAGCCCAGGGAGGCCGGACCTCGGGCAGCCGCCGGTGTCCCGAGCGTTCGGCTCTGGGCCCTCTCCCAGCCGGCTACATTCCAGAAGCTGCTCCCCTCGCAGGTTCCGCTGCGACTTTGGAAAACTCTCGAGTCAGGCCCCCTTAGTCCAAGTCTGTGACAGAGGCGGATGAGGTTAGAATGAATGGCCCGCCCCGCTCCGGGCGGTAAAGCCGCACAGGCGTCGCAGGCGCTGGCCGGGTTGGCCGCGTCGGGAACCGGTCAGCCACTGCCGTGCTCCTCGGCCCCCTCGGCCCCGTGCAGCGGTGGGTGGACTTGATGGACCTGCCGCCCGTGCCCACCGACCGCCCCGGATCCCCACGCCGCGCTCTTCCGCGCGGACCCTTGGCTCTCTCCCCGCGTCCCGGAGTTAGGGGAGGGCCCCGGCGAGAGTGAGAGCCCGGGAACCGCGGCAAAGTCGGGCAGGTGCGGGCAGCAGCAGGACGTGGGGACCCGGGCGGGGGTTGTGCCCGCGGCTGCAGCGCGGCGCACGTGCGCGCCCGGAGTTACCTTTGGGCGCTCGCAGGTGTCCTCTCCAGTCCTTGCAGCAACACAGCCCCATGGCACCGCCGCTCCCCGGCCGCTCGCCTCCGCTCCCCGCCCCCGCCGACACCCCCCGGAGCGGCGCGGCCGGCGCGCACTAGCCCGCCGGGCTCGTGGAGCGCACCGGGACTCCGTTCCCTCCCTGGTCCTCGCGAACGCGCAGATCACGCCGCGCGCCGCTTTTATGCTCGCCCGGGACGGCGCCCTCCCCACGACCCGTTACTCTGCTTCGGCGCCGAGCCGAGAGCACCCAGCGGCCGCCAGGGGGCGCTGCGTCAATCCCCACACTCTGCCCCAGTCGGCTTCAGAGCCCACCAAGGGCGGCGCGACCACCGAAGCCTGATCGCTGGGCGCAAGAGGATGAAGTGTCCTTGCGCGACAAGGATGGCTCCTCTCCCTCCAGCATCCTTTGAACAGTCACCAGCCTTCTGCGAGACTGAAAGGGGGTGTGGTCTAAAGCCACCTGGCTCTTTTTCTCAGCCCACCTTAACTGTGTGTACAGTCGCAAGGGGAAAAAAAAGTTTGCACTGGGTAGAACGCTTATCCTGCTGGGGCTGTTTCTCCCTGTGAAAGATCACTTGGCTCAATGCAAATGTTTTACACACACACAACCACACACACACACACACACACACACACACAGAGAGAGAGAGAGAGAGAGAGAGAGAGAGAGAGAGAGAGAGAGAGAGAACAAATATTTTTTTTCTCTATTGAGAATGCTAATACCCCGGGACCCACCAACTCCATTCCCTAGTATGTGCCCCTCAGGAATTCTCGTCCACACGGCTAGGGAAACTGTATAAGGGCCATTCATTTGCAGACTTGCTGGCAACTGCTTAACGCTGGAGCCAGCAGAATGTTTCTCAGTGAAGGAATATTCTAATACACGACAATAAAGCATGTATAGTTGGGATGGATCTACTGAGAGGGACTTGATAGTGCTCAGGTAAAACACTACTAGGCTCTTCTAGGCAAACTGGGGAGGTGGAAAACCAGGATCGCTTCTTTTTGGGGGGTGGGGGAAGGGTGCAATAAGCAGGCAAAGTGGGTGTGAAGAGGCTAGTTTTCCTATGGCGGCTAGTTTCCTCCCAGAAAGGTGTATTCACGAGCTGTGTAACTCACAAGTGAGACTAACCATATTCCCGTACGGATTTGCGTGTCACGGGTTCTGTACGTTTTCTGCTTTTGTGTGGTGCTGGGGTGGGGGTGGGGGGATGGACTCATAAGCCCCGCCCCCACCCCCTGCCAAGAGAGCACGGTTGTTGTTTCTTCCTGCAGTCCCGACTAGCATCTGCCACCTCCTGGCTCCGGTGCAGGGCTGTGGCCTTAGGCTAGACTGAGACCTCTCCTTTCATCTCCCAGCCCAGAGGTGTTCAGGGAGGGTTGTGGGACGCAGTGTGCTAGGAGACCAAAGCCGTCCACTGGGAGCAGAAGCGCTAAGCAGACAGGGAGGATTGCTGACTTGGGCCAAGCCAGGAAAAGGTTTTTTTCCAAGTCTTCATTCAAAAGGAAGATTAACAACGGCAGGCAGATCGCTGCCTCCCTCTCTTTGACTCCCTAGAAAGCCTGGGTGGGGCTTTGGGAGAGTCTCAGGGTGTCTGCAGCAGACCCAGAAAGAACATTTTCACTCAGGACTTGGGGGCGAGCTTACAAAGAGAGTTCCAGAGAAAAGCCAGCCAGCCCTGACTTCTGGTTGCTGCCAAGTCACTTATACGCTGTTAGTACCAGGCAAGATCACTTCGTCACAGACAGCTTAATGAGGGCCCAGGAATTCCAGGCTGGAGCTCCAGCATTCAGGGAGAGCATCCGAGGGGGAGCAAGCCCCTGGGGGAGTTGACCAACGGCCAAGTCCTGCATTTGGGAAGCAGGATTTAAAAGAAAACATCATAGTGGCCATTGGAGGTCGCTTGTTTATCTTTCTAAGGGGAAGCGTCAAAGCCGCGCCGTTCGAATGAGCCTATTACTGACCGTCAACGTCTCAGTCGAGCCGTTCAAATATATTTTGGGATACTCGACTTTTCCAAGTGGTTTTGAATACTAGCTCGTAGGCAGTTGGGCAGACAAATGGGAAGTCAGGAGCGTCTATCGTTTCTGCCTTTGGTTTCGGACCCTTTAATTCCTGGGTATATAATGTGGTTTTTACAGTTTTTCCTGTTGTATAATATCCTCAAATGAAAAGGCAAATATCATTCAATAGACTTGCTAGCATGTACCACAGGTGTTAATATTTATTAACTATAAAACAAACCCGCTAGGCACCCACTATACTATCCCATTTACAGAAGAAAAAAAAAAAGAATTGAAATTTGAGGAGGTGAAGCAATTTGCAGACTTGCTTATAGTCAAGCAGTTGAGAAAGAGGTGAACAGTCAAGATTAATGAATGGATTAGTGGATTAATGGTCAGATAGATGTGTGGATAGGTGGGTGGGTAGATGGGTGGATGGTCAGATGCATGTGTGGATAGGTGGGGGGGGTAGATAGGTGGATTAACAGATGAATAGGCAGATGGACATGTAGATAGGTGAATCAATGGATAGCTGATTGAATAGATGAGAGAGTGAATGGCTGAATGGGAAAATAGTTGAATAGAAGGTAGGATGGGTAGAGACTGACTATTGACTAGATGTATAAGTGGATAGGTAAATGATGGATTAATAGATGGATGGCTAAGGGGATGTGAATGGGAGTGAACAGATGAATGTATGCTGGTCAATGGTTAGTTAAAATGATGGATGGATGGATGGCCCAGGGTCTTAGGCTACAATGGAAAAAAAAATCACATAATAAGTACAGAATTTGGTTTAAAGTATAGTTTCCTGAACACAGCTTTGCATCCCACATTGCATGATCCTAAACTCTATGGAAATGAGCCAGGGTCAGGACCATTTAAGTTGGTAAGACTCCAGGCTCAGTCCTCTCTGGGGTGGGGCTGGGGAGGGAGCCCCCAAAACACAACAGGGCACAGGCACCTCAGCTGGGACTGTGACCTACAGAAGGAAGGCAAGATCACAGCTGCGGAAGGTGTGTACTGTAGGAAGGAGTTGCCCCGTATGCCCAGAACACCTCCTGTGGTTCCACTTTCCTAGAATCAGAGGGCACATACAGCTGTTTTCAAGATGGCTGATGCTGCCAGGTTTTCAATCCCAAGCCCCTGGTGGGAGAGAGAGCTCAGGCCATTCGGGGAGTTTCTGGGGAGCTTCATGGTCTACTGGTTATAGTTCTCTGCTGGAGTCAGTTTGTCCCTCCCAGAGACCCAAGTAATGATGCCATCTCGAGGTAGATTCAGCCCTGCAGCTTGAGAAATGGCAGAAGTGGAGAACACCATCTTAGCTGCGGAGGGTCACAATATGATCACTCCTCCCTCCTTCTCTTCCTTTCTTCAGGTACCAACAGTGGGCCAACACAGCCAAATCCTGATAAATAAGCCCATGTGCTGAGCTCCAGGAGTACCAGGATGGTACCTGTGGGCTAAGAGGTATAAGAGATCTTTGCCAATAGCAGCCAAAAAACAGTGTGGTGGATTGAATATGCTTGGCCTAGGGAGTGGCACTATGAGGAGGTGTGGCCTTGTTAGAGGAAGTATGTCACTGTGAGCATGGCCTTTAAGACGCTCCTCTTAGCTGCCTGGAAGCCAGTCTGATGTGCGCCTTTGGAACAAGATGAAGAACTCCCAGTTCCTCCTGCACTATTCCAGTCTAGCTGCTGCCATGCTTCTACCTTGATGATAATAGACTGAACCTGTAAGCCAGCCCCAGTGAAATGTCCTTTATAAGAGTTGCCTTGGTCATGGTATCTCTTCACAGAGGAAACCATAGCTAAGACAGACAGCTCAATAGAAGACAAGAATGGCTCCCTGGGGATACTGGGGTGGTCCTGACGTGGGCAGAGGGTTCTCCCTGAAGAAGCTTAGTCTGCCTTGGGGTAGGAAGCCATAGCAGGGCATCAAGGTGTGAGTGTGATGTGACCCGTGTCTCCCACAGCTTAGCCTGGTGCCAGAGTCGAGCCAGAGGAGATCAGGGCAGGGAGAAAACAACAGTATAAAGTAGGTGAGCGGTGCCGGGGCCCAGATACAGCAGGTCAGAGGACATAGCGTCAAAGGACAATGTGCTGACTGGGTGGTCCCTGGGCCTCATGCCTGACTCTTTGAATTTGGCCTGCCCACACCCTGCTTAAAGAAGCGCGGCCTGGTGACCAGTTCTGGGAAACCATCCCCTGTGAGCAGTGGAACTGGGCTGAAACCATAATAATGCAAGAAGCCCAGCCTTGCTCTGGACAGGCCACGCGGAGAACCGAGTCAGAACAACTCACATACCCGAGAGTGAGGCTGCCTGGGTGTGCATTCCCCCAGTGATAGCAGAGAGAGCAGGAAGTGAGGTCCTGCCTGTCAAGCATGCTCCTACTGCAGAATGGTGAGGCAGCAGAGACACACCAAGCTCCACCCACGGTGCTTTAAAAGAATTGCAGAGAGGATTTGGGAAATTGTTTCCTCTTAAATCAGGAAGTACTTGGCTGAGAAAAAAAAATTCCCATCTCCAAGATGATGGGAATTCTATCCAACATGTCCATCTACTGCTGGTGACCATCCAGAGAGGAGAAGCTGTTGGGGGTGGGGTGGGGTGGGGGTGGGGAGGTCAGCTCTGGAGAGAGGCGGGCCTGTCAAAGCGGTGCAGACCCTGAGAGCAGGCTCTGATCTCTGCCGGAGGAGGGCAGTTCTTGGCACATCTGTAGAGCCCACTCCCAGGTCCGGGACATGGGGGCAGGGCAGTGGAGGGGCTGGGCCAGCTAGGCTCACCAGCCCCAACCAAGGGCTCTTCAGTTGCAGCGGACAATGGTTATGGGAGGAATGCCTTGCAGCTCTGAATTCCCACAGAGAAAGACAAGGGGAACAACGGTTGCAGAGAAATTCCTGGGGTACATTTTTGTGCTGTTCCGGTGGCCTGAAGCCACTGAAGCTGGCCAGACTGCCAAGGGAGAGATTTTACAAAGCCCATTGTCCTGTCCCCGAGTCTCACCCTCATCCACTTCCGCCCCCACCTGCCATTTCTGCATTTCACTTTCCTTCCCAACTCCTAGAGCAAATGGAGTTTGGGAAAAAGGAGGTGGCCTCAGCCACAGCCACAGCCACAGCCACTGCCGCTGCCACAGCCACTGCTGCGAGGGTGTTTGCTTGCTTGCTTGCAGCCGCAGGTGGGTTTGGCCTCAGCTCCAGATACTCAGTACACCTCTATGGGTCTGGCTGCATTTCGGTGTACTCGATAGACTAGAAGCGGCCAGGACAGCAGTCACATAGTGGCCTGTGTGCCTCGGTGATCAAAGTGACACGTAACGAACACCTACTGTGTGCCAGTACTGTCCTGAGATTTCTGCCTATGTGAACTCATCAATCCCCACAAGAACCCTATTATAATCCTGATTTATAAATGGGGAGATCAGACACAAAGTGGTCGAGTGACTGTCCCTGATCAATTTTAGTACCCGTGATCCTCAGCGTGATCCTCAGCGCAGGCTTCGTGGACTGAGTCCACCGTAACGGCATGTGTCTGCATTTAGAGGGAAGACCATTCTGCAGTTGACAGGACATGCAAACCTTTCAAGGCTACAGCAGTGCTCCCAGGACAGACCGCAGAGATGAGATCCTTCACTGTGCACGACTCCTGCCTAGTGTCAGGACCATTTATCAGGGTCTAGTATTGCAGACCGGGATGCCTTGCTGCTAATGCTATGGAAGGGGTCTTGGTAACCACACGAGCCTCTGCCATGGGCAAGCCCTGGGCTTGGTACCTTATCCACCACAGTTCACTGATGGGGAAACAGCATGCCACCCACAGGGCAGGGCGCTGGGCCCATTTTCAAGGTGGCTGGTATGCAGTGCTGTAGCAAGTGCCCCGCCCCGACCTGACTGGCGTCATCCCATCAGGACTCTTTCCTGTTCAGGTCGCCATTTCTTATGAGTCACTACGAGGATCGAAGGAATGGTACTGCTCCACTAAGACTCTGTCCCTTTCTGGAGACTTCCACCTTTGCTCAGGGAGGCCCTCAGGAGACTTTAGGGACCAGTGCGGCTAGTGAAGACTATAGTTCAGGTGAGCACCGGTGCAGTGAGAAGTGGACCACCAGATGCTCAAGCCTGTGCTTTGAAACCGCTTTGCCCAGACCAAAGCTGATACCAAAGTTAAAATCCAGTTGTCTCTTTACCCGGAGAGCGACTGGGACAGAAGCCCCTGAGGGCTGTGAGTGCTCATGGAGCTGACACATGTGCAGTGACCAGTACCCTTTGCTTTCTTGGAAGAACAGTGGAGAGAATAAAGGAGGGAGGAGGGCAGGGCTGGGGAAAAAAAACCAACCCTCTTCCACCGTGCATTGTGCTCCTTGCTGCCACCTAGTGGTGGAAGAAGAAAAGGCCAGGGCAACGATCCAGCAAGTCTCTAAGCCAATTTGTCTGATGCCCAGCAGGCCGCCTGGCAGAAGCTGCCCTCTGCTGTGTGCTCAGAGCACAGAGGCACCACTGGGTCAATGGTGCCTGAGGTTTATCCCCTGAGGGTTTTCTGTATAGAGATTCTCACATGTGTGTCCTGCTTTCTGGGAATACCTTAACGTTAATTCTACTCATTGGCCTTGGGAAAGGTGGGCATGAAATAAGGCCCTTCCCAAGCTAGGCTTGGCACTGGCAGGGAGGCGATAGGGATGCGGCTATGGGCTGATGGGAACCCAGAGGGACAGGATTTCCAGAACTCTCCAGCCTGACCTCCCCGCTAGGCTGAGGCCTGTCAGTGCCCAGTAGCCCTCTCCCACACTATCTTTACTGCCCCCTACCCCCAGGTAATCTGCACTGGGTAGGTTTGCTCAGGTTTTACTTCTTTTAAAAAAAGATTTATTTATTTATTTGTTTATTTTTATCTATATGAGTACACTGTAGATGTCTTCAGACACACCAGAAAAGGACATCAGATTCCATTCCAGATGGCTGTAATACATCATGTCTTGGCTGGGATTTGAACTCAGGACCTCTGGAAGAGCAGTCAGTGCTCCTAACCGCTGAGCCATCAGGCTTTTACTTTCCATAGCCATGCCATGCCCTCCCGAGTACCAAAGCCAGGAAGCATTCTTTATAGACTGCAGACTGGGGATCTGCAGGGAGGCGTGGAATCAATTCTCCAGAACTTTAAATAAAAATGATATGGGGTGGGGGTGTTGGAGGACACTGACCCTAAGCACAGAACTGTTTTGCCAGACCCCTGGACAGTGAGCGTCTGGGACTTGGGATACAGGTAATGTTTATTTCATAGCTCTATATCTGTATCTATACTATGAAACTACTGTATCGGTGTGTCTCCCTGTCTCCGGAAAAACAAAACTCTTGTGTAAATCAGTCCTCAGATTTTTCCTCCTCCCCAGCTCTCCTAGCTGATCACTCCTTTTTCTTCCTGCAAAAGAAATCCCCCAATCTTTGCTAAACCACTCAAAAATTAAAAAAAAAAAAAAAAAAAAAAAAAAAAAAAAAAAGCAAACCCACCACCTATGGCCACAAAAGGCCCTCTATACAGGAATCCGAGGACACTGGCTATTGACTGGTCTTGCATTTACATACCCAAGGGAGCCACTTAAGGGGCCCTTCACAGGACAAAGATCAGCTTCTCTGGGGTTAAGGGAAGAAAGCACCCGTCTGCTCTCCACATTCCTGCACTGCACACGCTCACGCAAGGCTGCCTCTTGGACACATGCAGGAGACTTCTCTTTGCTTCTCCCACATTCTTCCTGCTACAATTACTGTGGAGAACTACTCTGCACCAGACATGGGAACTCTCAGACCAGAGGCCCCGAGGGAGCTCCTGAGTATTCACAGATGACTAGAGCAGCAGGGCCCCATTTCCCTGTCTGCTGGCTGACTGCAGGCCTGTCTTTCCTGTCCCCGCAAGCTCCAGGTTGGCCTTTATTGAAAGGCCTGGTTTTTCAGTGTGTTGACGTCTTCCATCCTTCCTCCACAGGGGCACTCGGGATACTGTCATTTGAATGTGTTATCAGTTGCTGGAAATGTATCCCCCAAAAGTGAATGTTGTGTCTGAAGGAAGAGCTTTGGGGAGACTATTAGATGGGGTTGTGAGGGTGGGACTCTGGGATGGGATTAGTGACTGCATGAGAAAAGAAAGAAGGGCCAGGAAGAAGCTCAGTCACCAAGCACTTGTTGTGCAAGGTTAGGACCCGAGTTCGATCCCCAGAACCCATATGTAAGCTAGGCACAATCCTAATTCCAGCACTAGGGGGAGGTTGAGGCAAGAGGGCTTGGGGCTTGCAGGCCAGCAAGTCTATCAGAATCTATGAACTTCAGGTACAGTGAGAGACACTGTATCAAAAAAATAAGGTAGAGGACAAATAATGAAGACATCTAATGTCAACCTCCACACACGTATGCCATGTATGTACACACATGTACACAAACATAAAATGGAAGAACAACATAGGTTAGAGCAAGAATACTCCCTCTGCCTCACCATGAGATGCCTTTACCACATGGGATACTGCGTAAGATGCTGTGTGAGGTCCTCAGCAGAGGCTGAGCACGGTGGCCACATTCTGTGGTCACGCACTGTCATGTGTCAATGTCAATTAGTATTCTAGACCTCATCTGGAATTAACTAAAACCCTCACATGGGAGGCACACCTGTGGAAGATTTTGCTTAATTCGAAGCAGGAAGATCCATTTCTAATCTGGATCTTTGAGGTAGGAAGGCACATCTTTAATCTAGATCTTTTGAGCTGGGAAAACACGCCTCTAACCTGGGCCACACCTTCTGCTGGAAGCCTGTGAAAGGATATGGATGGGAAAGGAAGCTTTCATTCTTTGCCTGCTTGCTCTCACCTTGCTAGCAAATCCATCCCTTCACTGGCATTAGAGCCTACTTCTTGGGAATTCCAGCATATACTGAAGATGAACTGAGACATCCAGTCTGGTGAACTGAGTGACTACTGGATTCTTGGACTTTCCTTTCACAGACAGCTATTGCTGCCGTAGCTGTACCACAGCATGTAAGTCACACACACACACACACACACACACACACACACGTACGCACGCACACACACACAGAGACAGCGATAGAGACAGAGAGAGAGACACACAGAGAGAGATTCATTCTATAAATTCTTTTACTTCAGAGAACCTTAACTAAAGTCTTCCCAGACTCCAGAACTAAGAGCTAAATAAACACTGTTACCCGCTGGACAACACTCAGTTAAGGCAGCCTCCTGAAGGGACTCTGGCCAGCTCGAGCGTGGCGAGCATGGCTCTGGCAGGCCTTGCTCTTTTCCCTGATTCCCTCTGCCCTGCTAAAAACCGTTAGGTGACATTCCTAAAGCCAGCTACCAAGGTCTGTTCCCTTACATGGCCGCGTCCTCCTCCCGAGGCCGGCTACCAAGGTCCAGCTACCAAAGTCTTGAACTCCAGCAATCGGAAGCCGCCTTTGGCTCACCTAATTAACATGCCCGTTTACAATTAAACACCTCATCCTAACATGGGGTTTCCCCCTTTACCTTAGTCAACTGCTATTAGCCTATGTGTCAAGTCTGTCTTCTGTCCATCCAGTATCTGTTCACTCTGGGACAAATACCCCTTCTCCCTCTCCCTCTCCTCTCCCTCTTCTCCCTCTCTCTGGATCCCTCTCTCCTCTCCCTCTCCCTCTCCCTCTTCTCCCTCCCTCTGGATCCCTCCCTCCTCTCCCTCTCCCTCTCTCCAGATCCCTTCTCTCTCTCCCCCTTCCTCTGTCTCCTGTCTTTGTCTCTTGTTCCCTGCTCTCTGTCCCTCTGGGGCAAACAAATCTCCTTTGTGTGAGAACTTGGCCTTGGGGGTCCTAAGCCCCTACTTTTCCTCCAAAACAGACTAAGGGAGGCTCTCGCATCCACAAAGCACCTGCTTTGTGACGCTGCCACCGTGGACGCTGCTCCATCTGCGGCTCTTAACAAGGACTCTCAGATCGGGTTGCTCAGTGAGGCTCAGGGCAACGAGTTGTGTACACAGCTAAGAAGCAGCAGATACTCCCGCGAGCCTCTTAGATGCCTACATCTCTACCCCTTCCCCCCCCCCCGAACCTCAGGGTCTCAGGGTGGATCCCAGAAGCCCTGGGGCTGTGCTGCAGATGGAGTGAGTGTTTTAGCATGGCAGGGAGCACTGGGCAGAGAGGAGTGCCAGGAAGACTGAGGCCCCACTGTGGGAGAACAGCAGGGAGAGGGGGCTGTGTCTTCGTAGTTTCCGTTCCTGAATGTGTGCTGAGGGCTCCAAGATCAGAACCACTGATGTCTGAGGCTATGTGCAGTGTCGGAGGGCAGGAGCCGTTCTCAAGTTCACTGAGGTACAGAGGGCCGCCATAGTCTGTGCCCACATGTTGTGTGACTTAAAACAACACACACTGTGAGAGATTGGAAGAGCAGAGATCTGCAAGATGGTGGCAGGGCGCACAGCCTCTGAGTCTCCAGGGAAGCACCCCTCCTCGCCTCCCTCCCGCAGCCTCTCAGCTCCCTACCTCCCTTAGCATTCTTAGGCTGCAGTCTCTTTCTCCATCCCCCCAAAGGCGTTCTGTAGTATCTGTGTCCCCCTGCCTCCCCACAAGGATTCCAGCCACTGGATTTAGGCCTGTCCAGCTTGGATCCGGTTCAGCTAATTGCATATGTAAGCACCCTACTTCCAAATAAGGACAGACCAAGGTGCCAGCGGGCATGAATTCTGGAGGACCCTGTCTGCCTGGGACAGCAGCCTCCCTCCTTTTGCTGCTGTGACCCCCATATCCAGTTGTCTTAAGTCAGCAGGAACGCTGGATATTAGGTTGAAGAAGGTCTCAATCTGCTGTCTTTCTGGAACCACAGCCTCAATTCCTGACGTTCTCATACTCCAGGACAATGCTGCTCTTACTGAAAATGTTGAATTACTAGTAGCTTTTCTTTCCTTCCTTCCTTCCTTCCTTCCTTCCTTCCTTCCTCCCTCCCTTCCTTCCTTCTTTCTTTCTTTTTTAAAGAATTATAATCACTCACACTTGGGTACACACAGCAGGAGTTGCTTGGACCTGGCCGAAGAGCATGTTGTTAGAAAGGGACTTTCCCTGCTGGGTCTATACTTCTATAGGTAAAATCCTTTGTTTCAAGAAAGACATCTCAAAGTCAAACAAAATAGGCCCAAATCAGACACAGGCAATGAGCCCTGGCACGCAGTTTAGCTTGTAGCTTAGGAGCTATGCTCCGTTGCTGGTCACCATTTGTTACCTCCTGTACCCTTTCCGTTTCTCCACAATCATGATCGATCGCTCCTTCCCTGGGGTCGTTGAGGCAAATATCTTTTGAAGACCGTAGCGCCCCAGGCTCTGAGTGTACTGACTGAGTTCCTGCCTAGCAGAGCTCGGGATGGCTTTGAGGCTGTTTTGTTCTGAGCACTGTCTTCCAAACTCCCCAATCACAGGGAGCATTCACAGCCTGCTGTCAGCAGATTCTGCCCCGGGTGTGTGTGTGTGTGTGTGTGTCTCCGTGTGGCCCCGGGACCAGCACTTCCAACAAGTTCCCTGGTGATGTTGACGAAGCTGACCCACTGACCAAACCCAGAGGAAGGGTCTAAAGAGCAGCCTGGTTCCATGAGGGCCTGGGCTAAAGCTTCCTAGATAGATGACCCGAGGGTGGGCTTGGATTCCTAAGGTAACCTGGGCCATGCAACGCCATCTGTGAATCCTCTGCCACCTCCTCATTCTAGATTCATCTAGGGCTTTATATACATCTTCATTTTGAGCTGGCGTGGGACACACCTCCTCCATATACCAACCTCCAAGTTTGGCACCCCATCATTGCTGAGGGCTTTGTCCACAGTCCTTGCTGTCCCAAGGTTGTAGTTTCCATCACTGGCCAGCGTTTCTGTTAGTCCCGGGTAAATGTGGTGCCCTGGAGGGGGTCTCGCCCGGACTGGAGCCTCACTTTGTACTAGTTATGGAACTTTGGAAGAATGACTGACCTCTGCCTCAGTTTCCACATCCACAGAGCACAAGTGTGCTCCCATTCACAGCTGTGTCGGGATAAATGTCCCTGCGCATGCTTGTGAGGCACCGTGTGGCCCCGCAAGTTCCTTTCAGTCAGATGCCACTTCTTTGGGTTGGGGAAAGCCTGTCCACTCTATGTTCTGTGAGTTATAGTTAATTGTCAACCATAGGTTTCCCCCTGTGCTATCAAAGCTATACCCCTCCTTCTGCCGCATCCTCAGGGCACACTGCGGGAACTCACTTCCACTCTCTTTCTACAGAAAAACTCTGTCACTGTGTCCTGCAGAAATGTGAATTAGGAGAATCATGCCCTTTGTTGCCCCAGTAACACGGCCAATGACACTTGAAGGGACAGCAGGAGGCCTCTCATCCTGTCCCTCAGCAAACACATACCCAGACCAGGTCTTCATGTGGGACCAGCCACACAAAGGCAGGCACACTTGTGGACAGCCACTGTGTCAGGGAGTGTCGACTAACCTGTAGCGTTATACGGTGTGCATATCTAGACAGCCAGGCTGTCCAGATAATCGCTCTGGTGGGACATCAAGGCAACCCCCAAGTATTTCACTTCTAACCACTGCTCAGTGTATTTCTATTAGACACACAGAGATTACGCATTTCTGTGGCATGCTGTGTGGCCTTCCATCACAACCACGTGTGGTGACAGATCATGGTATCTGCTGACCACCTCTCCACTACTCACAACCTCTCCACTAACTATTTTGTATGATTCACCTAACGGTTGCCAGCGACAATCACTCTCTCGTGCTATCAAGCATCAGAAATTATTCCTCCCATCAAACTGCACCCTCGCCCTTCAAACCCTTTCTCCAGCCCTCCCCACCTTCTACCAACCAGTATTTTATTTCCCCTTTCTTTGAGATCATCCTTTTAGCTTCCGCAAGTGAGGACACACTCACTTCACTTCACTTGATGATCTCTGGTCCCACCCGTGTTGCCACAATGATAAGATTTCATTCTCTTTAGGAAGTGCTTTCTGATTGGCCTAGTCAAGAGAAATGGCTGACGTTTAGTCATCTGATGGAGGCCATGACCTCCACGAGCAAGGCTGAAGGCAAAGGTCGTTTCCGTGGTACCCTCCCCTGTCAAAGGAGCTCCCAGCTGCGGGTCTCCCATGCCTGCAGTGGGGTTTGCATGCGAGCTGAGACCCTGGAAAGCCATCTCTTCTGGTCTTGTTAAACAATGCTCTCAGCAGAAGAACCACAGAGCTGAAGTTACTGGTCCAAGCGTTCCCAGTTAGTGACCAGTTAGCGACTGGAGAGCTGTGATCCGAGTCAGGTCTGTCTGAGTCCGAAGTCCAGACTTCTCATCACATAGACGTCCTCCATTTCCCTCCTTCTCACTTTGAGTGTCTTGCGGAACACCTAGTCTCTGCTAGGAGGCACCCTGAGCTCCTCCACCTCTGCCGGGAGGCACCCTGAGCTCCTCCACCTCAGGCTCAAGCTGCCCAGTTTGGCTTCTGTAAACCTGCCAGCATCTTAGTGTGGCTGGACCGAGGAAGCATCTTAGTGCAGCTAGGGTCCTGCGCAGACCAGACCAGGTGTGACAACATCCATCATCAGTGGGGCCCCGCCCCTCCCCAAGCTTCTATTGGTAGTTAGTAGCTGGGAGTCACTGACCCTCACCCCTATCTCTGCTGCTACCCACGCTCATACAACAATCCTGATAAAGCTCAGTGGGTCCCACAGAACCCGAGGAGGAGGAGAGAGACCGTTGGGAAGAAGGAGGGCTATAGAGGGAGAAGAGGGGGCTGCTGAGAGAGGATGTGGGGAACCAAAGCAATTAAAATCAGCCTTATCGATGTATGAAGGGAAGAAATACTGAAATTTGAGTGTCCGAATTGAAGAGTACTCATTAGGACTGTAGAGATGGCTCAGCAATTAAGAGCACTGACTGCTCTTCCAGAGGTCCTGAGTTCAATCCCCAGCAACCACATGGTGGCTCACAACTCTCTGTAATAGGATCCGATGCCCTCTTCTGGTGTGTCTGAAGACAGCGATAATGTACTCACTCTAAATATAATAAATAAATCTTTAAAAAAATAAAGAAAAGTACTCATTAAATTTAGAAAGAAAGTTAAAAATATTCCAGAGGTTGATGGAGGATATGCTAGTGTGCTCCAGGCTCTCGGTTCAAGGCCCCTCCTCCCAGTTCCTGGACTAATGCTGGGAGGTAATACTTGGGATCGCGTGGGCTGCATAAAGCACGTTATTAAAAATACTTTTTACCTGGTTCTATTTAGTTTCTCCTTTTGCGGAGAGTGGTTCCTAGCAAGCGAGTTAGTCACCAACCACAGCCTGCTTATGGTTGCTTCTCATGGGGACACTTCCCCAAAGGACCCCCTCGGGAGTTTCCTACACCAGCTCCTGTGTGTAACTGAGAGAGTTTGAGCCAGGAGAGTCGGCCCAGACTGCGAGGCAGAAAAGTGCAGGCAGCCACTCTAGAATCTGCTGATTCTTCCACACTCGCTGGTGGGAGTTTCTGATTTCATTTTTAGAAATGGCCCAGCTTCTGGTGCTCTTCAGGCTCTGTGGGACTGCACGGGGGCCGAGCTGAGCGGCAGGCTGACTGGTACCAGGTGCGGAGATAGGGCCATATCAGCATCCCTCCCTCCCTGCTCAGCCTGCCGCAGGGATCAGGGCTGTTCCTGGCATGTCAGGCACACAGTATCACTCTCCTTCTACGGAGTAATCCCGTTGCTGGCTCCCCTTCAAGGTCAGGTCTTAGAGATAGCGGATTCCAGACCTCCGGTGTATTCCAAACTGCTGGCTGGATCAGAACAAGCGGCTGTGAACCCTAGGCAGGTGGGCAACTCTTAGGAGCATTCAACCTCCCCAGAATAGGGCATGCACCTCCATGACCCCAGCACACCTCCATGACCCCAGCACACCTCCTGACCCCGAGTCAGCCCCGCTGCCTGTCCCTTCCTTACAGCTCCCGGTATCTGGCTGATTCTATAGCTTTCTTGTCAACCCTTGAGCATCTGACACCGGCCCCTGGGATCTCCTATGATGTATGCTGAGCCATGGAGACTTGAGAGCCCGCTTAGTTACCTGGCTGAAAGCCCAGGGTTCTGGTCTACATCCATCAGCCCACCTGCCTCCCTCACATGAATACTGCAAGAGAGAGGTCAGCATGGAGTTAGAGCGCCTTACTGGCTACTTAATTCATGAACATCTCCTGGGGAATGACCTGCCCAGTGCCTTCTGACTCTCAGCCCAGTATGCCGAAGCAGAGACCCCACTCCTTGACCCTTTCTTGTGGGTTTAGAGGGAGGCCTAAACCGGTCTTAGGGCCAGACACCCACAATGCCAAGAAGTCCTCATGAGATCAAGTGTGCAGCATTGGGCAGGACATGGTTATCAGGATACTGCTGGGGCAAGAGAAAAGTCTACACGGAAGATGCAGAGTCCCTGAGTGCAGTCCTTTTTTGGGGGACCTGGCTCCTTCAGGCCTCAGAGAGCTAATCAGAGACAGAACTCTGGCCTAGAGCTAGCTCAGAGTGCAGCCCCTCCAGCCTCTGGCTCTGGGATTCTAGCAAATGATAAGGCATATTGGAATGAAGGTTCCTTGCCTGTAATTGTGGGATCCATCAAATTCCACTATTCACTTACTGGGTCCTTTGGAATAAAGGGGTTAGCACAGGTTAGTCCTGGGGCTAGTGAGATTGGCATCGCAAGCACTTAGCCTTCACATAAAGGATGCATGAACACAATAAATAACTTAGTTCCCTGGCACCCATATCCTGGTCTACCACCTCAGAAACCCAACAGCTATCACATATGAATTATGAAGAAGTCATGCTAGTTCTGAGCCCTACCCTCCCAGGCCAGGACTGGGAAGAGGAGAGGGCTCCCTTTTCTGTGGTGCAGGTTCCAGGCCAAGTTCAGAAGTTCAGATCTCTCTCTCTCTCTCTCTCTCTCTCTCTCTCTCTCTCTCACACACACACACACACACACACACACACACACACACACACCGCCCCTCACCTGCTTGACTGCATTGTATCTGCCTGGCTCAGGACCCTGGTGCCTGCCCTACAGCCAGCTGCCTCCCGTGGTGGCGTGGCACGGTCTGTGCCCTGGTATATGTCATCTCCCTGGGGCACTGCCAGGAGAACGGTGTCTACCTTCTCTTTCCTTCTCCACTACAGATCTGGTTGGGAGAAGGGCACAGCTGGGGTGCCAGCGCCCTCCGAGGAAAGGGGACCAAGGCGACTTTCTGTTTCTAGTGGTAAAGGTGAGCAAACCAGCATCTGTAGGCGGATACCACCTTCCTCTTCCTCTGCAGTCAATAATTACTGTTATAAAATATGGGTCACAGCTTTAATGACTGCACTGCAACATTGGGCTCTGGTTCACTACCTGTCAGTCCTCCCTCAGTCCTCCCTCAGTCCTTTCTTGAAGATTGAGTCTCTCAGCCACCACTCTAGGAAACAGCTGCAGGCAGATCTCTGAGTTCTATCCTGGTCTGCAGAGTGAGTTCAGCTAGGCTACACAGAGAAACTCTGTCCCCCAAAACTATCATATAGATGTGTGTGTGTATGCATGTGTCACACACACACACACACACACACACACACACCTCATTAGTAGTTCATTAGCAGCTAACCTGATATAAAGAATCTATGATGCATAGAAAAGGAGGTATTAACTGAATTGGTAATTACTCTGGTACCCTCATATCCTTTTTTGTTTGTTTTTTGGTCTTTTCAAGACAGGGTTTATCTGTGTAGCTCTGGCTGTCCTGGAACTCGCTCTGTAGACCAGGCTGGCCTCGAACTCAGAAATCCACCTGCCTCTACGTCCCAAGGTCTAGGATTAAAGGTGTGCACCACTGCTATCCCGCCTCCCTCATATCCTGAGAGTTCCGGGGTGTGGCCCCTCTCCTCCGTTCTTTCTCAGCTCTAGGGTCAATGACCCCAGGGTGGCTTCACACTCTGTATAACTCAGGAAAAATATGCTTTGAGCCAAGTTGCAGTCAGTACCCTGCTTGCAATGGGCTTTGATTTTATTCTCCTTGCCTGGTCGCCAAGAAAGCTCCAGAGGCCAGCTGAAGTGGATCATGCCTTAAGCCTAGTGCTCAGGAGGCAGAGGCAAATGCGTCTCTGAGTTTGAGGCCAGCCTGATCTACATAACCAGTTTTAGGCCAATCAACAAAATAAACCCCATGTGAAGCCCCCAACTCCCAAAGTTATGTATTAGGCAATCCAAGCAAGACAAAAAGTGCTGGCATGGACAGCTCTTCTGACTTTAGTACGCGGTGATCCGCATGTTATATATACCGACTAGGTGGGCCTGGAGCCATGTACCATAGCCAGACGGTTGGAGCCCTGCAGTCGTTTCCCCAGTGACACTGTCCTCCTAAGCCTTGTTCAGTGGCTGGACCTGTGGTCCTCAGGCTCTTTAAAGCTCAGCTGAAAGGATTACTTGGGGACTGCAGCACGTCTGTGGTGTTAGCACGTTTCTCCACTAGGTGGCACTCACACCATTGCTCTTCATTTTAAATCTTGTTTATAACCCTCAACTTTCCATAAGATCGAAGGCTGTGATAGGATCTATGAATTAAACGTAAGTAGCCGATCATCCTAAGAATGACCACACCTCCAAGGGCTGTCAAGTTTTCCTCCTTGGGTGACGAGGGTACCCAGTATGGAACGAGGGGCCGTCCCAGGCTCAGACTCTTGTCAGGAAGGACACTGTCAATGACTCTGCCCTTTCTCCTGTCCTGCCACTGATTCCCGAGGCACTGGATCCAGGCTTCAGTATTAGGTATCTTCTTGTCCTTTTCATTTCCCTGGGCCAAAGACCTGTCACTCAGGCACCCTGGGGATGGTGGGGAAGCCCCACCCACACAGATCACCCCTCTCCTACCCAGGCTTTCGTCCATGCACTTCAGTTCTGGGAGACACGAACATGGGCCCTCACAGCCAGACTTCCTGTTTCTGTCCCCAGGTAATTAGCCTCAACCTAGTAAGTAAGTCATTTACCTTGTCCCAAGCTCAGGATGGTAAGTAATGTCCCTTGATTCCTTCAGGGCAGAGATGGTGCCCTGCTCCCTCCAGGGCCTCTGAGGGCCAGCTCTGGATGAGACGCAGCGCGGGTCACTGAGTTTGGAGTGAGAAGGCTCCCCGAGCTTCTTATGGTAGCTCTCGCTTCAGAGGGGTCACTCAACCGCCCCTTCTTTTGTTCATTCCTTCTTTGCCCATGCTGACCTCAAAAGAGTAATTCTCCTGCCTCAGCTCTGTCATAGTGGAGATCACAGTGCTTATTGCCCTTCTGGACCCTAACATCATCATCATCATCATCATCATCATCATCATCATCATCATCATCATTCCTTTTCTAGCCACAAGGTCCCTGTCTGGAGCCTCTGTTGGAAACTGTGGTCACATAAAGCTCAGTCTGAACTGGGCAGTGGTGGCACACGCCTTTAATCCCAGCACTTGGGAGGCAGAGGCAGGCAGATTTCTGAGTTTGCGGCCAGCCTGGTCTACAGAGTGAGTTCCTGGACAGCTAGTGCTACACAGAGAAACCCTGTCTCGAAAAACCAAATAAAATTAAAAACAAAACAAAACAAAAAGCTCAGCCCAGGTCAGGCTGACCCCAGGAGGTACAAGTTTTTCTTCTGCCAGCTGTTTGACTTCAGGTGGTCCACCTAACATCTCTGGGCTGCCACACCTTCACGGACTATAAAGAGGGTGGAATACTTCTAGCTGTAGCCAAAATCCCCCGAGTCCCTGGGCCAAGCTTGGTAGGAAGTCTCAAGACTACAGAGCCCCTGAAGAGAGGGGAGGAGAGAAAGCCATCCCAGGGCCCCCGTCAGCACTAGTGTTGAATTCTCGCTGCACACGGATGTGCAGTGCTTGGAGCGCAAGGGGCCTCTTACCCACCTCTTCTGCTTTTACAGAGTGGCCTCAGTATCTCCCTGCTTCTACCTGAGGTCTTAGGAGGAGCCGTGTTAACAGAAGCAGATATCAGCAGTTCCTAGAGCCGCTCAAATAGGGTGTGCAGTCAGGCAGTGGCTTCTGTGCTGGGAAAAGGGTCGTAGGCCAAGTCCCCAAACCTCAGAGCTGACGGCATCAAATCATCTGGACAAGGCTCAGAGTCAGGCACCCCGTGCTCCAGGGCAACCAGTGTGGCTTGGGAAGCCAGGTGACCTAGGGTTGGGCCTGCTGTGGCTTTAGGGTCTCCACCAAATCTCATGTTAAAATGTAACACACACACACACACACACACACACACACACACACACACTTCAGAGTGTTAAAAGGTGGGCCCAAAGAAACAATCAGGTCCAGGCCCATCTGCCCTCAAGATGAACCAGTCCACTCCTGGATCATCACTATGGGCCTGTCAAAAAAGCTAGTTAGCCTGCGTCGTCTTGGCATGACCTTTGCCGTGTGATGCTTTGCAATATTTTGGGGTTCTGCAGGTTCCTTGCTGTTGGAGGCACAAAGGTCCTTGAGCTTACAGATCACTCAGGGAAGACAGGAATGTTAAACACACAGGGCCTCTTCTCAAGGAGGAGATAAAATGTCTGCCCACAAGGCTGGGAGTGGATTTAGTTAGCAGCTTGGTGACCTTTTTGCTGTCTGCAGAGGCAGACCTCACCTACCTTCTGTTATAGATTCAGACCTCACCCAAATTCCCCAGAACAGCTACCCATCCTGAGGGGAGATGCCACATGTACTTTATGGCTGTTTGGCCCGTGTGCTATCTCGGTGGGAGGCCACACTAGATTCTAGGCCTTTTTGGGTAGAACCCACCCTCATGGCCGCACGAAGAAAAGTTTCTATGTAGGCACATTAAGCTTTATTGTGAACCTGGAATTGGAATGATTTTTGCCTGAATTTTTTTCCAAATCTTATTTTTTTTTAAATATGCTGACAATGGGCCTCCTGGCATTAGACTCCCCGAAGTCTGATCCAGATGATGAAATCAATCTGAACTGGGTTTTCATTGTCATCTCTTCAAGGGTTCGCTTCCCTGCCTGGATCCCTGCAGGGTCCTCTCATCCTGTGTGCAAGAAGATCCTTACTAGGTATAGCCTCTTAAGCTTCAAACTCCTGGTCTCCAGAACCATGATCTGAACATATTTTATTAGTTAAAATGTCTGTGTGCATATGTGTGTATGCATATGTGTGTGTGCATGTATGTGCATGTGTGTGTGCATGTACGTTTGTGTGCATGTGCATGTGTGTATGTATGTGTGTTCATGTGCACAAGTATGTGAACTCAGGCGTGAGCATGCCACAGCACCCATATGTGTGGAGATCAGAGGACAGCTCCTCACATCACTTCTCTCCTGTCACCTTACAAGGTCTCAAGATGGCACTCAGGTCATCAGGCCTATACACAAGGGCCTCTATCCAGCAAGCCATCTTGACAGCCCACTTTTTTTTTCACGAATCTCCCAATTCGTGGGATTTAGGCTACAAAAAACAGACTAAGGCAGAATCTGAGCTCTAGCAACCAGCCAGCTGTGCACCAGGGCACAGCCGCTGCTCTTTCTAATCTCCAGGGTCTGTTTCTGGGAGACAGGAATAAAGCAGGGTTTGAGTTCTGTGATAGGCAGAACAATGCTTCTCACAATGTCCACGCTCTTACCCCCAGAACCTTATGAATATATCGCTTTATGTGATAGGTGGAATAATAGGTCACTAAATATCCATTTCCCAACTCTCAGGACCATTAGAATATATTTGCTTTCTGCAACAAAAGACCCATCCTTCTAGACAAAGAAATCCTTGCTAATTCCTCTGCCCTGGATTAGGGACACGGAATTGTGATGCCCTCCCCCAACTCATTCCTAGGGCAACTCATTCTTTCTGTCAATACGGACAGCGTACACTGAATTCCGCTCCACACTCTGGCCTTGCCCGGCAGCTGCTTTCCAGGGCCAGAGACTGCACCTCGGCCCTGCCTCCCCAGGCCCCCAAGTCCTCACTGCCCCAGGAAATAGGGACTCCCTCTTCTCTACCTTTACCACAGAATCCTTACTCATGTCTAACAGTGAACTAAACCTTCCTTTTCTTGCCCAGTAGAGTTTAATTCAAGCATAAAGAAGAAGAATTTAATTGGATCGTCTGCAGAAAATGGCTACAGCTAAAGGTCACCCCATGTTAAGTGAAATGATTCATGCTCAGAAAGACAAATGTATTTTCTCTCATTTGTGGATTCTAGATTTCGCGTAGACATAGAGAATCATATACACACATACATATATAACATACACAAATGCACATATCTACACATATACAACATAAAATAGAAATGAGATTAGGGGAAAGGGGAAAGGCAAGGCCTTTTTCTATTTTGTGCCCCGAGCCCCGCCTGCTTGCATTTTCTGAGCACAGTTTTGACTCCAGGTCTGGGATTACAGTCACGGGCCACCACACCCAGTGTGTGTTTGATCTTTCACTTCACTTGTGCCTCTCGGGATCCCCAGGATGGCGGCCTGCAGATCTCTCGCCCCAGCCTGGGCCCATCTTACCCCTTGGTAGACAGCGAGAGCCTGGTCATTTCTTCGTGGTGTTGTTTTGGGGTGTCTATTGCACCCCTCTGTGTTTATAAAGGCCCTGGCTCACAGACTCCACTCGTGGAGGATCTTACACACTCAATGGTTCCCAGAGGAAGTGTCTTGTTCATGGTCCCACCCCCTACAATCATTCCTCCCGTCACGCGGCTCCAGTCTCTGCAACTGCCCTCAAAGCCATCTGTCACAGACATTTTGCCCTAACATAAGATGGGCCAGAAATGCCAGGGTTAACCCCAAAGGGTGTATCTCTCAAGGGCTTGCAGGTGAAAGATGGTGGGATGCCTTCAGTCACCCATTACCTGGGTAAGACACCTTTTAGGCTCGCCCTGCACCATCTCAGATGACCCCAGCGAGACAGAGCTGGGTGTCATTGTATCAGGCCATTCACTAGCGCACCCTGGCTGGTCCATTCCTCGTGATCTTCTCCACGCTCTGGGGGACCACCTCTAGAATACAGCGGCCAGATCCTGTCTCAGGCTGATTTTGGCGGAGGTCAAGGGAGATAAAATCATGGCAAGATGAGCCCTGTTGTGACAGGGGTCTCACGAGACAGACACACACACTTAGTAAGAACCACATTGAACATCCTGGAACTGTAAAACCCTTTTCTGCAACTGCTAACAGGACAATGGGTCTGGGGGAAATCGTTCCTTCTCATTTTACTGCAGTTCCTCTTTGGGATTCCTAAGAAGCCTTCTGACAGCTTTCTGTACTGGTTAACATTTGATTGTGACCTTACATCCACACATAGGTTTGTAGCCTCTCCCTCAGGCAGTGGTTCTTAACTCATGGGTTGAGACCCCCTGAGGGGGGCGGTCACAGACCAGATGTTTACATTACTATTCACATCAGCAGCAGAAACACAGTTTTGATGTAGCAACAAAATAATTTTGTGGCTGGAGGTCACCACAACATGAAGAACTGTTTTAAAGGGTTGTAACTATAGTAAAGTGGAGAGCCACTGTCCTAAGGCATCTTTGTTTATTTGCTTGGGTTTATAATGACCGTAAAAACCAACGTTTTCTCTTATCCAAGAACTAAATACCCAAATAATAAGATTAAATTTTCTAATTTCTTCCCCCAGTTTTTCTAGCTTTGGCCCACATTTCTAACCTTAGCTTGGGGACAGTATCAGTCCTTCTGTAAGAAATAGGATTCTGGGGAGGGGGGGCAGGAGCAGAGTCATGCCACAATGGGGCCACCAGGACCATCTCAGCACACATGGGACACGGGCACCCTCGGCCTACCTGGCATAATCTCAAACAGGTGCTTTCCTGGGTCCTCAGGGTCTGGAAGAAGTTCTGTGACTTGTGTCCCTTGTAGGGAAATAAATCCCTGAAATAGAAACAAACACAAATAAGAAACTTGAGTCCGCTGGGAAAGGGCTCTTTGGAGTGGGGGTGGTCCTGGCAAGGCGGGCTGGGTACCAGTGGGAAGGATGTGTGTCTTTTCTGCAGCACAGAGGACACCCCCTCTGCATCTGCACATTCAGCTGGAGAGTGGGAGGGGCTCTTCCAACAAGGGGTGGGCCCAAGGGGGTGGCCCAGGACTTCCCAGTGTAAGAGTAGGCAAAGCAAGACGAGTGGGGGGACAGGAGGACAGAGCTGGGTACTCCTGCTACCTATGCCTCCCCCCCCCCCATTCCAAAGGTTCATGTAGGATTCCATGTGTGAGCATGAGGGGGGAGAGGCCTGAGGTGACATGGGGGACAGGCACATCCCAGAACTATGAGAGTTCAATCTGCCAGGCCAGGCGGGATGAGGCCTCACTCATTTCTCCTTTGGCTTTATCTGTGTATTTAATTAATTCTTAGGAGATTATTATGGCAGTGCCGGGGCTCAGCCCCAGGGCCTCTCATTCCCTGGGCATCTAGCTGCATCTTCAGCCTGATGTCTTACTTCTTTATCTATGGGACAGGAGTCACCAACAAGCACAAAGCCACAGCCTAGACAGTGCCTAGCACAGCTGTCCCTTGGAATCCACCTGGTATTGCCTCCACTTAGATGCTTTCTCTGAAGCTCAGTCTATACGTCTGTATAATGGGATCATGACCCTCACTTTTCCGGAGAGTTCCACAAGCCAGATTCCTGCTTGGCGAGTCCTGCACGTGGTGTTGCTTCTCTCACCGACAGGCCAGCCGGAGCCCTCCCCACTCTCTGGAGGATTTCCTTAACGCCAGGCACGCGCACTCAGCTTTAAAGCTCAGACTCCAAGTGCCTTGACCACACACACCTCTATCCTCTCCACGGAAAACCCACTCTAAACTCCATTCCCATGGTTGGACCTGGCTCAGATTTAGATAAACCACGTCACATCTCTGTACCTCAGTTGCTTTACCTGTGCATCCTGGGAGTTCCTGTTCTGAGCAGAAGTAGGGGAGTGAGAGCCTGAGGATAGGTCCTGGCACGTAGTGAGAACAACTGCGTGTGCCTGGTTTTGAGACATGCTTTCACCACGTAACCCCGGCTGATCTGGAACTCATAGACCGCCGGGCTGACCTTAAACCTCACAGAGATCTTTCTGCCTCTGTCTCCTGAGTGTATCACCGGGCTGAGCTGAGACCCGTGTGTGAGCTAAGCAGCTCTCTCTGCTATGTCTGGGCTCCCCACCAGGTCGGGGAACATACCCGAGAGTCTGCATTGGCCCAGATGGGCATCTCAGGGCCCGCTCCACCATTCCCATCTCTTCCTGGGCCTGCCAGCAGACACTCTGTTCTTGGGCCTGGGCCGTTTCAGTGAATCCCCATAATGTCCCCGTGGGAGACTATACATTCTGTGGCACAGATAAGGAAGCTGGGAAACACACGGGTGGAGCTTTAACCCGCAGCAGAGTCAAGCCTTTCCTGGCAAGTCCCGGTCGTACCCGGTCAATGGGGGTCTTATGTCTGCGGGCACCTGTGCTTCAGGGACGTATGGGAATGCCTCTTCTCCTCTAAGCAACATCAAGGCGGAACGGTATCTGTACCCACAGAGGCTCGCTCTAGGGAAATTATAGCAATAAGCCATGGATCCAGCTGGTAATTGCTGTAACTGAATTACTGGTTGCATTCTTGCTAGGGAGCCTGGAGCTACAGGGAATAAATTAGAACAGCAGGCCCAGGATGGGAGAACGTGCTCATTAGAGGGCGTGGGCGAAGCCCATCACTGGGTCTCGGCACACGCTGCTTCCGTAGCTGGCTCGGTGATGGGGGGCTTTGCTGTGTGTTTTCCCTCTGCTTCAGGGACTGTCATCCGCACAATGGGAGCAACAGTGTCTTCGCTGACATCACTTTCTACCGAGGCTAGAGGGAAAAGCAGAAATAGCTTCTGTTGGGGGACATGCGACTGTGTTCCCGGCTCTTAGCCTACGTGATTGACTGGACGCCCTGTGGGGCAGGTGCTGCTATTGCTCCCTCCCTGCATTAGAGGATGGGGGAGGAGACAACGGGCAGCTCCCATCTCGGCTGCTAGCAAGGGCAACCTGGGATTTGAGCTGTCACTTCCTATCCTGCTTCCCTCTGTGACAGCAGCTTCCCACCAGCTCAGCTTGCTTCCAAGAAGCTGCCGTGGGAGACCAGATGGGGACTTTGGGATCCACAAGTCCCTTATACTCCAGAGAGTCCCTGTGTCACCCCATCACTGCAAGGAACCCTGACACCAACCTGTAGCTTCACCCAATACTGCACTCCCAACCTTCCCAAGGTCAGCATTGAAGCCCCTTTGATCTGAGGGGACTGGGGCGGAGCAGGGTGTGGTGGTCCCAAGAAGTCTGCTCTCCTGTGAGGTGGTGTGGTGTGTGCTAACACTGTCATGAAAGTGTCTATAAGGAGTCTAACAAACAATATTCCTACAACAACCTTGACCTTGTCTCCCAAGCCACTGCAGAGCTTGTGGGAACACAGAGGCCTGGACTTGTGTGGTCTGACAATATAGAAGGCAAATTTTACATGTTTGCCATCCTCTGAGTCTCTTTCCTTCATGGCCAATTTCATGATGTCACTGAATGTGGGGTGGGAAGAGACTCACCCTAGCGTTTGCCTCATGCGGTCAGCTCAGAGCACAGGGCGCAGTCAATGAAGCCGGCTGAGAAGGGACGCAGATGAGAGCTGAATTCTCACCGTTGCTTTCACTATGGACTCATTTAACTGAGGGTCTGTCTGGGTGAATTAATTGTGCATCACGGGCTGCCTGTTCAGATTAGTACTAGACTCCACTCTGGAGTTTTGAATTCCACAGTTCTGGAGAAAGTAGCAGATTGTGGATTTCTGCTTACTTTTCTGATGTTGGTGGCCCCAGGAGAATGCTTTGAGACCTGCTGGTCTAGAGTAGTCAAGGGTGTGTACCTTTCCCATGAGTTTGGTCCTTACCTAAAATTGCTCCTCTGTGGAGTAACTCCCCGGACACTGTGGCAAGGCAATGGATTGTGATCTACTCTACAGAGATGAGATGGGCTTTGGTTGAAATTCTGTGCCCTAGACATGCAAGTCACAGGGACAGTGTGTATCCATTTCTATCTTCTATCTTCTATCTATCTGCCCCAGCCGTAGTTTTTAGTCTATTCCAGGGGGGAGTGTCCTAACAAGCATCCTCGCTGGCCTTCTTAAAATAGTGTGGGGCAAGGGCCTGGCTACTTGGGTTCTGGAAGGGGCCAAGCTCATGGTCTGCACTAGAGCGGCATCCCTTGTTGAAAGCCTTGTGGGCACACACAGAGCACACAAGCTCTGGAGGCCCTTCAACCTTTCCCTGGGTCTGAACGTATCATGAGCATTGGCTGTTGGGAGGATTTCTCAGCCTGCATGTCTGAGCTCATCCCTAGAGGCTATAGCTGACTTTGCTCCTCTCACGAGAGCACCCTGGATGCCTGACTAATTCTAGAAACTGCACACAGAGAACAGCGCTCCGGGAAGTGGGTGGGACAAGCCTGCTTTTGGGTGAGAGTATATTTCACCGACGCCAGCAAATTAAAATGCTTACTTAAAAATCCATCACCTAGGGGCTGAAGAGATGGCTCAGCGGGCGGTTAAGAGCACTAGTTGCTCTTCCAGAGGTCCTGAGTTCAATTCCCAGCACCCACATGGTGGCTCACAACCATCTGTAATGGGATCTGATGCCCTCTTCTGGTGTGCCTGAAGATAGCTACAGTGTACCTATATATACACTAAATAAAGAAATAAATATTTAAAAAAGAAATCCATCATCTAGCTGGGCAT